>MKEJ01005556.1:0-12031 GCA_001753735.1 Embelia ribes | reverse complement strand
AAAAAAAAAAAAAAAATCGTATCTAATGTTTATGTTTCTTCTTTCCGGGATGCGATGATCCCATCTATTTTGTTGGCATTAGGTGGTAATCTTGTTGATGGTACGTTATATTTTCACAACGTTAATAGTTTGTTGGAGCTAATATTTGGCTGGAATTGTTGCCATGAGTATTTCTTAATTCGTTTTTGAAGGACAAGGTAGATGCTCCTATCAGTAGGTAAGTGGCTAACTCCTTGTGGGAACTTAATATTTTCAGGTCCCGGGAGTTCAAAGCTTGGGTTACGAATAACTACTGCTATTATAATTGGGCGGTTGCTTTTGGTTCCTCCAGTTGGGCTCGGGATGGTGATGTTAGCTGACAAATTTGGCTTCCTTCCTCCAAACGATAAGATGTTCAGATTTGTCCTCCTACTCCAGCACTCAATGCCCACATCCGTGCTTTCTGGTAACACCTAAACTCTAATTTGCCTTTCACAATTTTTGAATGGGTGAAACACATTCACTATCCTAAACTAACCTAATTTTGGCTTTTACAAATTTTGAAGGGGCGAAACACGTTCACTCTCCGAAACTATCTTCGATGTGCCAATTGGTACCCCAACCTACCAATTTTAACTGTGGCCTATAACCTTTTGAATTTCTTCCAATTAGTACCACACTTGCAGGAACTATCCAAACTGATGGCTGAATGGTCCACGTGTGCGGCACATGCCATGTTATCGACCCCAAATAATGAAATGACAGAATTGTCCCTTATTCATTTCTTTTGTATAGTTGGTGACTAATTAGAGTAAAAATAAAAGAATGATAGTTCAAATATCCTTTAGTGGGGATTATTAAAGTAAAAATAAAAGAATGACCTATTTATTTGCGTAGGTGCTGTCGCAAATTTGAGGGGATGTGGAAGAGAAGCAGCAGTAGTGTTGTTTTGGGTTCATATATTTGCAGCTATATCCATGGCTGGGTGGATTGTTCTCTATCTCCACATACTTTTCTAATTTCACTCATCATGGAGCTGTCGTGTATCAGTATGTGGCAATGTGCACTTGCGTTGGCCCATTGTGCAAGCGGCCTACTGGCAAGTTACCATCTCCTAATTTATATATCACTACATCGAGTAATGTTAATAGTTTAGTTGAAATCATTGTTGGCAGTTACTTGCCAAATGCTTACGTCCAAGTTATATGGATTTACGGGAATGGTTTTCATCTCTTCTTGTTTATTTTGATCTCCATTCAAAGCTATCAGGAACTATTTCCAATGGCCACTATTCACAGTTAAGGGCTATAGGTGGTTTCAATATAGACTAATCTAAGAAGATAGAATCGGTACAATTGTCCAAATGGTACCGAAATGGACGAGGAGTAGATTTAAGTAATCACAAGTGCCAAGGTTGCAAGTTAGTAGTGCAAAGGGAGTTAAAAGTATAAAATTGTTGGGAATTTTTTATAGACTTTGGAGGATTTCGGGGGGTTGGGTTGGGACGGTAACCCCTTCCCTGCCCCCCTCGGTTCACCTGTGGATTAGTGTGCTCCATGTAGCTTCACACAAATTCTCATAATCTAGTACATCTGCATTGGTTCTCAAAATATTTAGTGGTTGACAAACTTTTATCATACAAAAGTTAGTTGCATACATATGATGGACTTGTATCATAATGGAATACCCAGTCATACCAAATATTCAATTGTAAAATACTAAACAATATATATATATATATCAATACACAAAATTCACACGTTGTGAGGTCTATGAGGATTTGATGTGCGCAATCTTATCCCTATATCTAGAGAGGTTTCCAACTGAATGAATCCATGGCTTACAAGTCGTAATGGAGTTGTGCATAGTTTTAACTTACAAAAATTCATATTAGAGCTTTGAACAACACTAATATCAATTTCAAGAGAGGCTAAATATAAAACAATTGTAATAAAATGTTATGCAAATATCAAGTCATCTCCATCCTCAACAATACTCATTATAACAGAAAAAATCCAACATCAACAATATCCATTGCATGACTTCCATCCTACACCTTACTTTTGTATCTAAATCATCTTCGTGTGTAATCCTGTATGACCAGATACCACCACAGGGGAAATGTACCAAAAGGGGCTGCTGGAATGGATGGCACATTCATGCCAAGCAGCCTCCACTATGAGTCAATTTTATGACTGGCAAGAAGCAACAGTAATGTCGTGGATGTTCTATTTAAGTTGTCCTGGTCGAATAGAGAGAAACTTCAAGCAGCATCGCAGGCCAGTTTCCCAAAGGATCAGTCACTCGAAGGGCAGAACATGTGAGATTCCCTCGTAAAAATTTAATAAATGAATTAAAAGTTAAAAATTCTAATATTACTTGGCAACTCTGGATGGAAATTGGAACAAGACATGATCCGTGAAGGAACAAGCAGTGTCACCTATCAATGAGGCAAAAACCGCAAAATAGAAACACCCAATTAATTACAAGTAATTTTGGTATTTCTGGAAACATCAGATTGGTTAATGCTAGGAGTTATCAATTCAACACCAATCTAACTACATAAATCTGCTTAAAAAAGAGACCACCACCTCCTACTCCTATTCTCCCTTTGATTTGGTGCCCACGAGCCAGCACTGTGTGTCAAATGCGGGGACCACGAGGGTGAATCGCGAGGCTTCAACCACATCACAATAGCAATACCTACAATACTCACAATTGGAGCAGCAGTGACAAATAACCATCTCACTGTCCCAGATCCACCCGTATTATTCTCATCTCTCGCAAAATACTCATTGGTAAATTCATGCCCATCAGCATCATCATTTTCCTCAGTGGAAGAAGAATTATCTACTTCATTCAAATTCGTAATATTTCTTCTTCCACGTTCCTCGTAATCCTTGTCATCGGTGGGAAGCTCGTACCGACAGAGCGGACATGAGTTTCGAGCTCTTAACCACGGTAATATACAAGAAGGGTGATAAAGGTGTAAACAAGGGAGCTGATTTACCACACATCCAACAGAGAGAAAATCTTTGCAAATTGCACAAGTTAAACTATCGTGCTTCAAATGCTCTAAGTTGATGACCAACCGAGGTAAAGTATTAACGAAAGACATGGCAGCTGGGGGTGCCCCTTGTCTCAAGTTGTCAGTTTCTGCTAAACGCTCGAACAATTCGTTAAAGCCTCTCGCGTCTAGATAATCTCCCGAGAAGCCCACCGAGTTGTCGGTTTCTTCCGAGTTAGCCAATATAATAGGGGTTTGTGTTCGTCTCCTCTGTTCGCTGATTCTCACACTAACTACTCCCTCAAATTCAGGAGAACGAATCTGAGCCCGCCAAGTCAAAAGGCTTCTGTTACTTTCATCTTCTTCTAATTCATCATCTTCTTCTTGGTCATCTGAGTTCCACTGATTGGGTCCCGCACGCATGGGGTCAATATCGGTGTCACTGTCAAGGTCACTCAGTGGGTTGAACATATCAGCATCTAGGACACTATGCCCATCCACTGAAGCATCAGATTCCCCTCCATATGCACTAAATGAGATTGTATCGCTCTCAAATTGGAAAGGTCTGCGAACACTAAGGCTGAAATTCGATTCACTCTCTTGGTAAATAGAATCGAACCCATCACTTTCTGTATCTGACAATACCCCTCTCCATCTCCGTGACCCACTTGGAGTAGTTCGCAATCGTGAAACTGGTTGGCTTTGAGTAGTTGGACTCATCATTTGGGAGAACTGTTGTGAGAGAAAGTTCTCAATTGACTCGGAACTTCCATGCCTACTTCTTACTCTGTTGGGAGTCCTCCCATCGGTGTCATCTGTGTGGACCCCATATTCTTCTAGCAATAAAAATTTGCAATCACCACATAAACTTATTGCCAAAAGATCCTCAGACTCAGCATCAGGAGAAACGGTTCTTTGACATAGCACACATGCCACTGGCAGATCAGCAAGGTCAATAGCTGAAGCACCGTTCATGTGATCAGTTGCAGCTGAATTGTTGTCCATCTAATAATCAGCTGTAGAGAACCAGAAAATGAAACTTGATTTGACAATGTTAAATTAATATCCCACAACGGCCCTAATAGGTTCTTTTAATGGGAAATGTATGGCTTTAATACAGTGTCAGAGCCAAATGGGTTTCAACGAAAATCGTTTGGGACACTACCCATTTACGTACACTTGCTAGGCCTTCAAATAGAATTTGCCCAGCCCACAAGTAAGGAGTGTTAATATATTATCCCACACGAGGATTTGATTAAATTGATGAGTTGCTTATATAGAGTTTGTCTCCTTCCCCTAATAAGTCCTTTCAGTGGGAAATGATGGGCTTTCATCAACAAAAATGAAGAACAAGACATAGTGAATTAATGAAATAAACAGGAAATATATAATTATAACTTGAAACCAATAGCAGGAAGGAAAAGTAGCATATTGTTTTAATCATCAGCCTAATCGAGATTTGCACGGATAGCACTAAGAGAGAGAATTGTTCATACTCGATTAAATTTACCAGCGGTTGTTTGTCAAGTTTTATGTTCGCCATGGATACCAGACACTGTTAGAAGTATTCTGCTCCTCAGGGAAGTATTTAAAATGCGTACACATGTATACATTTTGTATGTTTGCAGAATTTCCACGAACCAAACACAGAAAAAAAGCACGGGGATCAGAATTATAAGACTGGCCTACTCGTTCTTTTTCAGCTTAAAAGATGACTGACAGCAAGGATATCTTCTTATTCTTTTATCATGACATTTGTCTATACAATTAAAAGATGAGTGATAGCAAGGATATCTTCTTATCTTTTTATGTATATAAAAATTGTCCCCTCCAACTATTTTCACTCTAATCACAATATTTGTCCATACAATTACGTGACATGTGTCCCCATAAAATTAAAATAATAAAACTTACCATATTATAAATTATTAAAATTATATGTCCCATGAAATTATAATTTAAAACAATAAAACTTAACATAATAGAAATTATTAAAATTATATATATATATATATATCAACTTGCAATAACTTATCATAATAGAATTTATAAAAATTATATTTAAGAATCAAAATACTATTAATGAATAAATATTTTTGTAAATTGATTTCTACCAATCTAAGATTCTCTATAAAATTTTAAAATATTGTCCTAATCAATATTAAATTTTAAAAATATTATAAAAAGATTTTCATATACCTAAAATTAACCTAAATAGACATTAATTTTTCATAAAAATATTATCTTAGTATAAGCCTTACCAATTGATCTTGTATAAATTAATAAATCATTGGAGAAATAAAAAAGAAGAAATACAAAAAGATGTCATATCAAAAAATAAATTATCAAAATTAATTTAATAAAATAATTAAAATTAATATGGTACCAAAAAAAAAAACACGCAACCTGCAAATCGCGCTGCCTGCATTCTAGTTTATATAAAAAAATAGCGTTGCGTACTAAAATCATGCCACAAGTGGCGCTCTTCTTTTGTACCAATTGACATTATATTTTGGTGACGCGTGGCATTCTAATATTATGACAATTGGCATTCTATTATCTCATGCATGCACACATTTATTTTGTTCACCTTATAGGATTAATACATGAGTTTATATTTACTTGCATGCATAAACTTTTATTGTACATAAGACTTTTCATTTTTCAATCCAAACTAGTTGAAGTCAAAATGAATTTGACAAGTGCATATCAGCACACCTGAATATACGTGAACCAATATATTGTACTTTGTTTAATTAAGTTTAACTTTTTGTTCTATCATTGGAAAGTTAAACTATGGCATGCATTAGTATAGAAAGCATTTCTATTTGTCCATATGCATCTAAAATATTCTAAATGCATGAACCAATATATTTATTGATTTTTATATTCCTGAAATAAAAAAAAAGAAACAAGAAAATGAACAATACCGTAGAATAATATGGTTCCAAAGGTAATAATATAGAAGTCTAGTACTTATAATAATTCTCCACGTAACCATAAAACTTATCATAGTTTCCCACTCAAACGAAAAAATGAGCGAGCAATACCATTTGTTGAGTCAAATCAATGGCAAAAAGGATGATTGGAATATCAAAGTAAGGATCACAAGGATGTTCCTAAATATAAAATCGAACGACGAAATCATGAGTATCGATCTGATCCTACTTGATGAGCAGATTTTAAATTCTATCATTTTCTACATATATGCTATGAATATTGTTTTGTTTTTCTAAATAAAATTAACAAGACTTAACAAAAAAAGAAGAAGAAAGAATAAAAGGATGGAGAGACACATTTTGTAACATACTTTTCTTCTAATTATCCCAAATGAAAAGGAAAAAAACACTTTGTAGGAATTAATTACTAATTTATTTGACTTTTAACACTATTTGTATGTCCCACGGACGGTCAGTTAGTCGCAGGTAATGGAGTCGACTGTGTCTCCATCCCTCCGTTCTACACCAGTAAGATGCCTTAGGCTCCGATTCCGATACGTGGAGTCTTGTGCATGTGTTGTGGCTATTTTACTCTCCTTGTTATTTGAATCACAATATTGTCCCCATTTAATGTAAAATTACTATATCAATCCTATATTTTTCAGAAACTACAAGATCACTCCTATATTGGTATGAATAACAATTAGAACTATATGTACAGTTAATGATTTTTCTTCCTACTGTGGCCTTATTTGGACGCAAGGTCATGCCAAAGTATACAAGTCTTATTGATTAATTTGGTTTATTACTTAGAAAATCCATATTCAATTTGATTTATTTAGTTAGTTAATTTGTCAGCAAGTTATAATAAAAGCTTAATGCACTGATGTATTCTATGTTACCAATAAATTATTTCTTTACAATTAAAAACAAAAAACTCAAATATGTTAAGAATAAATAGTTAATAATATGGTTTGGAGACACAATATTCATCCACATAATTAGTGCCTTCACAAAAAGGATTTATGCACACAAAGTCAATATAAAAAATATACTTATTTAATTACAATCTAACTACCCCAATCTTAATTAACACATAAGAAAAGTCTAAAAAAAAAAAAAACGTACCAACAAATTATTTACAAAAAAATAAAAATAAAAATTCTTGTGTATCACGCATGTTTCACACTAGTAACTGCTAATATCCAAATATTCAGCTACATTAGAGATGATAAAATGGTAATCATATGTAAGTGAGCTTCATGATAATGAAGAAACATAGAAAGACCAAGTGCAAAGAAATAGTATCTATTATTGTTTTTCAACTTCAAACATCTTGAGGCTCTACAAAACAGGCCTAACATAAGTACCGTAAAGTTCCCGGTGGCACTTGATTGCAGGGAAATGTTTTTAATTGTTTGTATTGTTCAACAATTACAACGTCCATTTATAGAAAAAATATGTTCTTTCAAAAACACATACAACTCATCCATGATTGACTACACCATTTCCTTTAGCATGTCCCCTTAAGATGGTGTCTCTGGGGATGAAGCAGATCTTGACATGCATCGACCAATTAGCCATTGAACGTCGAGGAAGAAGTTTCAATTATATATGGAGAGTTATAACACCCCAAAAATACATTGTCTTAATAAAAGGAACAAACAATCAACATATTGGGTTATATTAGTCGACTGAAAATAATCAGTCGACTGATCACATAAATTAGTCAATTGATACGTACCCAGACAAAAAATTGGGCAAGTGTCCAACCACGTGTTAGCTCGCAAAAACCAATGTAATCATGTTTTATGTCTCTGAAAATACTTAGCGAACATTCCTTTTGCTATCATTCTTACCACTTACCTATTTAGAGAGAGAGAGCAAGAGAAAAGTGGGAATAAGGCCAACTCTTGGCAAGTTTGAGGTTTAACCAAGCTATCTAACCTTCTACAAGCTAATATATGCATGATTCTCAAGCCAAATCTCCATTTTTAAGGTAATCTAACCTCTTACTTTTTAAAAAAATGATGAATTATCATCATTCGGTGTAGGATACGTGATATTGGCACAAAATTTCAAAAGAAAACCCTCGTGCCTCAACCAATTGGATGAGAAATAGCTCTGCATGTACTCATAAAGGCATTGTGCTAAGCTCATGAGGAGGAATTTTAGGTAACACTTTCATTTTTACTATGAAAATTTGCATTTTAAGCTGAGACAGAGTAAACCAATCGACTGATTCTAACAGGTATATTTAAAACTTGGTTTGCATGTATTTAATCCTTGTCTTTAAAACCTTTTCAGCCCCTGAAAACTTAAGGAGTGGTGAAAATGCTTTAAGACCAGCCTCGAGTATGAGCATAGTAGCCTTAAATGTCTTTTTCATAGCAGAATTCGATGATAAAATCACCACGACCTCAACATTTTGGAAGACGTGGAAAAGCATAAAAGTACCAGCCTTGCATGTCAAAGAAAAGATTTTTACCACTAAGACTGTAACCATGGTAATGACCTCAATGTAAACCATGAAAACATAGCATTTATTGCAAAATAGGGCTAATCAATCAACTGATTAGCCTTAATAGTCGACTAATTATGCTAGATAAATTTAATAACATAGCTACATGTGTATGTTTTTCATTCCTGATGCATTTCCAGCCTCTGAATTGTGGAGATTTGTTGGTAGCATTGTTGTGATGACCTTTGAGTGCAGATTAGGTAGCCTCATTAAGCATTTCTTGGAAATACACGGAGGGAGGTTAGGTCATTCCCCTAGTAAATTTAGCACCCTTTGAGATTCCAAGCTATTTAGAGTAATTGTCATAAAATAATAAATTGTAAAGCAAACTATAGCTGATAATACTCTGCGTATATAAATTTGTGGTAAATATTTTGCAATAACATAAAGAGAACCATAACATTATTGTATGACATTTAGGAATTAAATCATTCCAGTACTAGGCAAACTGATGTTTAGACTTAGAAGTTACAAGCTATTATAAGCGTTACATTAAAAATAAGAACTATAGTAACATCATCAAGAGCTCCTTTTTGCCTACGACACCAGTAAGAATTTGACAAGTAATGGATAATAACTTGAACCTTTGAAAAAGATAACTGGTGGTATAATGAGTAACCAGACCTAAACAAAAACTAGGATGCTTATGGAACCTAAGAAAAGTTATCGCTATCCAGATGAACTCGTCAGGAAGAATTTGCGACTTTCAAGAGGAATTATGTTGATGATGATCCTCCCTTGCATGAAAGGAAAGATGAATATAACCTATGAACAATTATGTAAGAAGACTCAGACGGCTAATTCCCCGACTGGATGTTGATATATGATTGTAGATAGAGGAGTCATGCATAATGAACGAAATTTGCTAGCAATTACATGTTGAGATTTAGACTACGATTTTTGTACCATTAGCATAGCATGAAAATTTGACTAGCGAAAAACTACGGGATGAATCTGAGGAGGAAACAATGGGAAGCTAAATGGTGGGAATGGATACACCTAAGTAACAAATCACTACTAAGCGTGAAGTGAAACTTCAATGAGACCAAGTAAAGACAATTTCCTATTTGAGAGACCTAACATGGAGTAGAGACCGACTTACATTGACATAACCTTGGTAACTAAAAGATAAGAGTAGAATGTAAAAGGATGATCGGGACCTTTGTATGTATGAAATATAGTGACGTTAGGGTATAAGTATTGTAAGACGTAGAGTCGGACATACGTAAGTGATATACCGAAGGAAATATGCATACGTTGCATTATTAGGCATAACATAACACCCTAGAATATAAGAAAATGGAGTATACGACAAATTATAATAAGCAACTAAACTAAAGTAAGTAATGACGAGTTGTCAACTATGCAAAATATAGAAACAATGAACCTGGCAGACAGATTTAAAGTACACAAAAACGGAATATGCTAATGTTATAAAGATGTAATTATATGATGTAAGTATTACGAAATCATGTTGTGTAAAAATGTGGTAATATGACGTGGCATTTTTGAGGAAAAAAATATGGCTTTTTATGAAAATAAATGATCGGCCTGGTGGGCCATTTTTCGAAACTAAAATATAAGGAACACTTGGCACATTGTAACGAAGTAGGTAACATACTCGGCTCTTTCGAAGACTCAGGGTATGGAGGAGCACCCCAACAGAAATCTCTATGTGTAAAATTTCGGGGAACGCATTCTCGGGTTGTCAAAAATATCTTTCCCAACGCGTCATTTATGGGACCAATGTGTTTGAGTTATAATAGGTATGTGGAAGTGACAAGACTACATGCGAGGTGACGTAATGATACGACACGTGGCAAATCATGGCGTATTTGAGAACCTGGCAAAATGACGCAGTTAATAAAGTGACGAGTCTTCTCTTTAATAATACATTTTCCTTAGTTTTTCCTTTACTACTTTGATTTGTCTCAATTCTATTTTGCATCGATAAGTGTTCTACCTTTACTTAGGAAATACTCTAACCTTCTGCTATGTTTATGTATTTTGGAAACTAGCTGCAAACAGAATTGGTACTCAATCCATCCTTCAATGCACAATGGTGAAGGGTTGGTGGACGTAGCATAAAGGAGTAGCTAGAGGAGATCGTTGAAGTTGTGAAGTGCTAAGATGGTGGCTTATATAGTTATATGGGTATGTTGAGGCCTGGTCAGCCATAGCTATTTGTATCTTCCTTGTGTGACGTAGGTAGTTGTAAATTAAAACTAGTGAATCTAAATGCTTGTAATTTGTTTAAGATGTTTGTAATTGAACAAGAGTTGTAGTAACTTTTCAGTTCCTTCATTTAAAAGCATTATGTTATTAGCTAGACTTTGTGTATGAACATGGTGATGTATTGCATATAGATCATTTGCCATGTCGCTTGGAATCCGAGGCGTGATATCCTAAGATCACAATTCATGTAATACCCTTAAAATTACCCATGAAAACTTGAGTTTTTCTTTGAGATAGAGTAAATCAATCGACTATAATTGCTTACCAGTCGACTGATTCTCTCGGATAGTTAAGAAAAGTGACTCACGTGTGATCATTTTTCAGCACCGAACCCGTTTCAACCTCTGGTGACTATGCGACAATGGTAGCTTTGCATGTGTGACTAGTGGCTTCCTAGCGATCTTTTGAAATCAATTCAGATACGGTTAGGGTATTTCTCGAGTAAATTTAGCGCCCTTTGAGATTTCGGTCCGTTTAGCCTTAAGTTCGTAGTTAGTATTTATATGTTACTCTGGATACACGTTTATATTGTATGCATGTTAATTCATCATGATAACATTTACAAAAGTGTGGAGTAGAAAATATAGTTTTGTCATACCCGAGATCTTTGCGGTCCTTAGTAGCTTTAACTATTGGCAATAATGACCTGACTAGTGGAACAATATAAGTGAAAGCTAGCAATTTTGGAATACAAAGATGTGACGTGCCCTAATCAACCTTGCATAAGAGAACATATGCCTTATAAATAAAGTTAATGAAAGACTATAAGAAGGGATCGACACAAAGATCTAAGAAGCTGAGTATCAAAATACGACTACGTGTGTGGTAGAAATTACTGAATTATCAAAGCTAAATCACGATAAAATCTCGAAAGAATAGTTACCTGTTTATGAGACTTGATCTTGAATAAGGACTAACGCACCCCGATGTGACATTATCAACCTGGTTTTAGAACTTGAGTATGAGAAGACATTTGAGACCCTACTATATATAAGTATTCAGAGATATTTGATCATAAGCATTGTAAGTGGTAGAATTAAATGAATTTAGACATATATGAGTACAACATCGTAAACTATAAGCATAAATTGCATTCAGGCATGTTCATATGAATATGCTAAGCATTTTGTAAAAGAACGAACATATAATGAAATCTGATAAGTAAATTAACCTAGCATATATAAAGACGTATGACGATCATGCGAACTTTGGAAAAAAGAAACCTGTCATGCCCCGGATCCTGTAGTACCTGACACGTGGTTTATATACAACACCACACCACAAAGACACTAAAAAAAACGATGGCTTTCCACTAATTATGTGATGTCCCTGAAATTTTTACATTTATTT
>MKEJ01005546.1:0-17040 GCA_001753735.1 Embelia ribes | reverse complement strand
AAAAGCACCTCCCAATAAAGTAGTATCTAGAAGTATAATTGGTATTTTAATAGAAATTGGAAAATGTGTATTTTGGGATTCTGAATATTAAAAACTACTCCATCTATTTTTGGTTAAGTGATTTTCTAGACTTGGACACACTAATCAAGAAAATGATTAGTAAAAATATATTGACTAAAATGATCCTAATTAATTTATTGAGAATATACAAAAAATATATTGTTAATTTAAATGAGTTGTTTGGAAAATAAGAAGTACTATTTATAAGATACAATCATGCTATCCCAGTACACATGCTTTTCTTTGTATAGCTTTTAGTATTTTCTCATATACAAGCTTAATCAGAGAATTTAGGCTTATTTTGGAAATGTTGCTTTTTAAAATTTGCTCCTCAAAATTGATTTAAAAAATAATTTTAAAAATGGGTATAATTATAGTGTTCGAGAAATAAATTCTAAATTTTGCTTTAGTAATGGCTTGTTTAGTTTCGATTTATAATCTCTACTTTTTCAGCTTGTTTACTTAAAAGTTAGATAGTATTTGGTTGCTTAATTTTTACAATGAGTTTATCTGTTGTCTTCACCTAAATAAACCGAAATTTTTAACTGAATGCATTCAGTTTTTTTTCTTCATCATAAATAACTTAACATATTTGCTTAAATACCAAATAAATGTAAATAATTTAGTATTTGGTAAAGCAGTGTTTAAAAAAAACATAAATAGTATGTATAGGGAAATGTAGTAATATATTAAAAGTTATTTTGATAATTATTAATAAATAAATAAAAAGAAATAACATTTGAAAATACCTTGAGGGTGATCTAAAAAAGCATACTAGAAAACCATTAGCATATTATTAAAAAAATGCATTTCAAGATTGAGTTTAATTTTATATATATTTTTAAAAAAGCATACTAGAAAAATACAAATATATTGGGCTTGTTTGGTAGTAAACAGAAGTAAAAACTTTTGTATTTTTTATTTAAAAGTAAAAATATATATTTGGTGCAAACAAAAAAATAAAATAAAAAATCCGAGGCTAAAAGTATATTTTTCCAGAAGTATAAATTTTGATATATTCTTTAAAAAATAAATAAAATTATTTTACAGTTCATATTATTATCAACTATTTTTTTATCATTTTTAATATACTTATAAGTATCAATTTCTACATCTAACAAAAAAATATACATAATTATTTTTAAGATACAACCAAACAAGTCTATTGGATGCATCTGTGGACTAAAGAAGGAAAATGGGTCATCCGACCTCTGAGATTTTTCGAACTTCTATAAGAAAATCAAAATATTTTCTGACATTTAACTATACAATTCCTGTATAAATTATTTTGAAAATGCAATATTTTAATTTTTAAATTTATTTTTCCGGCAAAAGATTATGGGACCGCAATGATTTATATGCCTATGTGCATCTTAGCATCAAAGCAAAGAAAATCAATTGAAAATATATCCCATAGCATATGCGGTGTGATTCTAATTTTGTAGCTTTTCAATAAGTACAAAGATTGAAAAACAAAACGGGTAAATGTTTAATATTGTTTTTAACTTTTCTAAAGGCATAATGCAAACAAAATGAAAATTGGACATCTTTTTTAAACTTGTGGCTATGCAAAGAAAGCAAAGGGCAAAGCCACGTGTACATCCCTTAGTCGGCTCGACCACTAATTTTATTTAAATTTTATGTTAATCAATTGAAATAATTTTCAATTCTAAAGCTCTTTTTTGTTAAATAAGATTGAGGTCTTGGGCAGGGGGCAGAAACTGAAATTTTAATCTGTTGAACGTTATATAAATTACTATAATTTAAAAAAAAAAATTAATAAGAAGAGAGGCTCAAGCATATATAAAAATTCTACACTAAAATGATAAATAGCTAGCAAAGTTTTTACAATTATGACCTTAGGTCTACCAGAATTTGATATGATAATTTTACATACTCATATCCAACTCATCCTGTCTCATGCGGTGCTGTATCTGCAAAAGTTATCATTTTTTTTATTCCACAATATTTGAAACAGGAAACATTTTTATTATTGTGAAATATGAATTTTAATTGTTAAACTTAATAACAAAAATGTTCCAATTTTATGTTTCTGTATCGAGACAAATCTACTGTCTTCGCCTTGCCGTTAGCATGTCCTTAGTATCTCTTTGTTTGACTTTTTCTCGTAATTTTAGACTGCTTTTAGAATTAGCTCTAATCGTTTCGAAAAAAATTAAGTTAATTTATTTTAAAACAAAAGAAAATATTTTATTATGATTATAAAATCTATCCATCACATAAAAGCTTTTTAAGGCATCACATGGGACCTTTTTTTTTTTTTTTTTNNTTAATTTGTACTTTTTTTTTTTTTTTTTTTTTATTTTTTGATAATTAATCAATAGTATACTTAAAATAGAGAAACTTGTACCTAAACCGAAGGGGCATTTGACTTTAATATTTATGGCCTTAAAAGTTCTATATAAAGTAGCCAGAAAAGTAAATAATAATGACAACCCACTACCAAACCTATAACACCCACTCTTTCCAACCAAGCCATTTTGTGGACATTAAGTCATGTTTCACTTATAATAGTTATACATTGAAACTTCAATTAAAAAAGGAAAAACATTTGTCTTGTTATGTTTCGTTTTATGTTTCGCAAAACACACCAAACAAATCTCTGTCATTTATGAACTGGCTACATATCCAAAAACAAGGGGGAAAAATAAAAAATAAAAAAATCCATATTCATATTATATATATGAGAATTTGTATTTTGTGAATGCAAAATTTTAGGCAGGTTTTTTGAATTTGTGTACTTTTCAACTCAAATTGTGATAAATATTATAAAGAGAGAATAAATTGATTTTATTGATTAAAAAGGTAGAGATACAATAGGCTCTTTTTATAGACAAACCAAATAATAAATAAGGATATAAATCAAGATAAATGAAAAAATGTATCAAATTAATTACATTCATATTTCTTGTTCCCAAAACTATCTTATATTGCATAATCAATCCTTCATCAATTCTCTATTCTCCAAACAATCTTTCGATATATTATTATATTCAATAAATTGCATGAAAATACATTTATGTTTTTCTTTTTATCCACTATAGTTTGTAGCATGGCCGTACATTGGACCCAACGGATCTAGCTACCTGGACTCGCTAGGTTAGTGGCCGTGGAATCGCGTGGGTCTACGGTAACCGGTTTGAGCAGGAAATGCGAAGCCATATATACGTAGCACATACTTATTGTTACACGCTTCCTAGGCAACCGCCGATTCAACTGAAGTAGTAGGTCAAGCGATTGCCGTAGCCCCTCTTTTGGCGGGGCCGTCTGCGCTCGGGCTGTGTTCGATTTGCGGGTTTGCGGGTTGTGAGTAGATGCACAAATTGCGGGTCAAATTAATAGCTCTAGCCTCTATGCTTTAGAACCTAGAAGGAAAAGTGAACGTCCATGGTCGGGCTTGGAATTTTCTCAGGCCATAGTAATTGTTGGGACCCATCAATTAAATCCAAGCCCAAACTTGGGCTTTGATAATTACAAGTTTGGTCTCTTTTGTAGGGGAAAGAAAAAAGGAAAAAACACTCTCCTTCTCACGTGTGCTAACCAATGATTCTTTTGTTTTGTTAATTTTCTCATTAATAAAAAGTATTTTCAAGACCGAAACATTACCCAATTCTAACAAGCTTCGCCTTGTTGGATACTTAAACAAGAAATTGTTGATTGAAATTCCTGTTTTTCTCTAAATTATTGTGCCACAATTGACATGTATCTAGTTGCTCATCCTATTGCAACTCATGCTTCTAACAAATGAAACAAACTATAGACATCTACTGCCGCATTGCATCTTTATTCGATATTATACGCATCTCGCATCCTACAAACTTGTTTATCTACGATGATGCGAACTTTTTTATCGGCTTGCATGCTTACGAGAAAGGTGGTAACTTTGATTAACAAAACAACCTCTGCAAATAAATCTAGTCATCAACATCATCATGTAGCTTGTACTCTGCGTGTTGATTATTAATTTGTGTCACATGCTCAAAAGATATGTTGGTATTTTTTGCAATAAACAAGTTTTCATTCCGATTCTTACATATGCACATACCAATCATAACAGCACACACCAATTCACAGGCAACTAGCACAATCCCAACAGAGATTGCACATTATTGCAACTATTAGATACATATGTTATATTACACAGCAACTCCACGCCCACTCCCTTTCACTGCTTGATCCGATGGTTCAACACACGATGATCCAACCCTAATTCGTCGTATCTTCGGTTTCTTCTTCCTCGCCAGTTTCATCTCCAGATCTTTCATCCTTTCCGACAAACTAGATATGACACTCAACTGTTCTTTACTCGCTTCAACAAGCTTAGCAACCATTTCCCTCAATATCTCGTTTTCTTCAACTAATTTTCTATCATTTCCCGATCCTTTTTCACTTTCAATTTCAACTTGCTTTTGGTCGTTCACAATTTCCACCGGTTCCATATTTTTATTGCTTTCAACATTTGGAACCTCAACAACATACTTGTTCTCCAACAAGTCTTGATTTTCCTCTCCAAGCTCCATATCTAGTTCCGTTTCACATCCTTTCATATCCTTCGATTTTGGAGCTGCTTCTTCACCATGAATTTCTTCCGCCTTTGGACCCTCAACATGTTTTTCGAGTGGAAGCTCTAGACAAGGTTGCTCGGGTTCGGTGGTGGATACATAGGATATATTCGAAACTAACTTTGATTCTTCCCCTTCATGTTCCACTTCTACCGCCACTTTGGGATCCTGGTTTTCGGAATAATCATCCTTAGCATCATCAAGGCATCTACACTCTTCTTCTTGCTCTTCCTCCAAAATTCTCTCTTGTTGGAACCTATAATTGTCATCAGATGCAATAATCATCTCCTTTTTTATTTCATCCTTCAAGTACTCGGAGAGCAAGTTGTTCTTACATTCATCTAATGTTCCTCGCAATTCTTCCGTACTTGCAATAGCTTTGCTTGTATGTTCCACGTCTACCAGTGGGGATTTGAAGTCTCTGCTTTGCAGATCTTGATCTTCTTCTTCTCCTCGTGCTCTCTCAGAGATTTTCTTGTGTTCTACCTTGCAACGGTCACCGGATTCAATACCAATCTCCCCATTGAATTCATCCTCCAAGTTCTCAGGGAGTGAGTTGTCCTCGCATTCATCTAGTGACCCTTGCGATTCTTCCTTAATGGCAAAAACTTTGCTCGTATCTATTCCATCTACTGATAAGGATTTGAAGTATCCGCCTTGCACACACATCTCCATTGGGATCTGCTCATCGTGCTTGCCTTCTTCGACAGAGATCTCCCCATTGCGGACAGCCGGCTGATCTGTCAATGCATCACCTGCACAAGAGGGCACCTTTGCCTCTAAAACAATACCTGCATCTGTTATATCTACTGGTGGAGATTTAAAGTCTCCACCTTGTAGATGCTCACACGTCTCCACTGACATCGGGTCATTGTGTTTGTCTTCTTCAACAGAAACTTTCCCATAACAGACACTCGGTTGACCAGTCAAAGCATCACCTGCGCAAGAGGGCGACTTTGCATCTAAAACAAAACCAGCATCCGGCTCGGGTTCTGAATCATTGGGCTTAGTCGTCATCTCGTGATTGCACAGATCACCTTGAATTCCACTTGCGAGCTCTACAGATGATTTATTTTCATCTTTGGAAACTACATAATCCAATGGCGTGATCTCCAACTTAGGCCCCTCCTCTTGATTCAACTCACATATAAATGAAACTGGTCCAGTCCCATCTTTAGCTTCCTCGCTAACTTCTTTCTCTACCAACTTCAGCACAACATCTTCAGGGGCACCAACGCTCCTCTCATGGTCTACTTCAGCCTTATCTTGTCCGCCCATAGGATCTTTCCCGAGTTCGACAATGGATGATTCAGTTGACTTGTTACCCATAGAATCAAGCTGCCCTAGAAGGCTTACAAGCTCTTTTGCCACCGATTTCCTAATCTCTCTCACAGTTGGATATAAGCCCTGATACACAAAAATACATGTTACAATGTAGCACAATAAGGTTACGAAATTGGAACTTCTTGTTTAAGCACATCAAACATCTCAATAGACAGACCAATTTAAGCAGCAAAGGACAGAAAACATCATCCAAGTATGGAGAATATACCGAGTGGCAAACAATTGAATGTTCTACCTCGTTTAAATATTAGTAGTTCTTTTCAACTTTTGAATGCGATTACAAGAATTACATAAAAGGACAATTAACACCAGCAAAAATGCAACAAAATCACAAAATAATTTATGAGTAATTATTATTATTAGAATACAAAAGTTAAGTACCTGAATTGTGTCGAGATTTAGCAGAAGGCTCATAATTGTTTCTCCAATCGCCACTCTGTGCTTGTCATCGCTGCCACCATCAGATGAAGCTTTCAAAGCTTCGATTTGACTTCTGACCTCACCTATCTTCTCCCTTATTTCACATATTTGCTTCAGTTTCTTCAGCGGGTCCCATCTCCTCACCTCAAACCCACGATAAGCAGACTGAATCATTACAGCTGCTTCAACATCAGACAAGTTCTTCCTTGCCTTTGCCTCCCATTCATGATTCTCCTTTTCCATTTCCTCCAACATGTTTGTTTCGCCCTTTCCCATTTCATCCGACATATTTATTTCCTCCTCATTTGTTTTCTCTAACATATTTGCTACCTCCGATTCCTTAGTCTCCGCTACCCTTCTTTCTTCATTTACTTTGATCACCTTTGAACCCTCAATTCTTTTATCTTCTCCGCTGTTTTCCCTAGTTTTTCCACCCACTACCTCAATTGCTTTCCTTTCCCTTTCACTTGATTTGGCCTCATTTTCCTCATTTTGGGCACAACTTGAGGATTTCTCTTCATTTCTTTTGGGGCTTGGAGATCTTGAATTTCCATTACTTCCATTTCTCTTCTTTCGCAAGGGATCCACCCTCAGACAAATGGGAGGTAACTTCGACTGTGTAACGTTCCCCGAAAGCATTTTCTCTCCGTCGCCTTTTTCCTTCACAATCTCTTTATCCCTCTTATTCCCATTCTCTCCCACTTGTTTGACAGGAATTAATTTTAGATTGCTAATTTTCTTCTTCATTTCCCCCGGTGCAGCATCATTTGTAGCGCCTCCTTCACTCTCCGAAAGTTCAATCATTCTATTATTCCCCTTTGTACCCGACAAGTCCAACTCGTCGTGGTTCTTTTCCCCTTCTTCGGAAGCCTTATAAGGTATCCAAAATATAGGAAATGGGAATTGATTTTTCTCCCCATACATCTGATTCTTATTTCCGTTTCCTGTTGCCTCCACATTGTTTACAATCCTCATATCAGAAGGGTTTTCGTCCCTTTGCTTACCCTCTGGCTCATTAGAATTTCTCTGCTCCTTAGTATTCGTGTAGCCTTGAGGGACCAAAACAAGTGGATAAGGGTGACTTCTAGATCCAACAGGAACCTGAGAATTAGCGGATATGTTTTCAATATCTGGTTCATGTTGCTCGATCTTTACTTGTCGCTCTTCTTTCTTGTTACAATGGTTATTAGGACATACACAACAGTGATGATCTATCACCTGGTTCTTGTCAAATTCGTATCTTGGATGCTCAATTGGATGATGAGGCGGAGGGGCATAGTGGACAGGATACATAGGTGGGATCGAAGGATGCGCCCCATGGTAATAAAATGGTGGCGGCGGAGGATAATAGGCGGGGACATAACCGTAATTGCAGCAGCCATGGTAACCCATTGGAATTGGGTGACCATGGCTAAAAACACCTTGGGGGATTTCATACGGTGATGGAGATCCATGCATATCAAACTTCATTTGAGGTGGAGTTGTTCCGTAATTCAGAACAGGGTGTGATGCATACGGCATTTGATACATTTCACAAATTTATTTTACTAGATGCCGAGAACGATTCACAAAGCAACTGCAAGTGAAAAGTTTCAACACATCAGCATGGTCAAAAATCGAAATCAACCTTGTTTTTCCAATTGGCAACATATTGAGAAGAAAACACACTAAAGCTCCACTTGGAGAACACTTGAAACACACATCTACAAAGGTCCCTATATCAACAAAGTGAACTCCTAAATTGCTTCATTCAAGTAGTTAATTTTGCAACTGATATAGTTATAATCATCAAACTGGCAAAGCTAAATCACAAGACATTTTTCCTTAAAATGTTTCATATAAGAAGTTGAAGACTATTTTACAAAAACTGACACCAATTTTACACTTACTGAAAACTCAACTATAA
This sequence comes from Embelia ribes, assembly GCA_001753735.1. Lineage (NCBI taxonomy): Eukaryota > Viridiplantae > Streptophyta > Magnoliopsida > Ericales > Primulaceae > Embelia > Embelia ribes. The sequence goes on along the minus strand of MKEJ01005546.1, from coordinate 8,727 downwards.
ATTTAAACATGGACTTCAGGAGTTAAAAATTGAGCATAAAACAGCGAAAATAGCCAAAATAAACTAAAGAAAAAAAGCATCCAGATAAAAGTTTTAATTTTATTAAATCCAAAAAATTTACCCATAAATACAAAGCAATATCAGTCCGCCTAATACTATAGCAATTAAACTAACACAAATCATATACTCCATCCATCAACAAATAATAGCCTTATTTCCCCCTTTAGCTCGTCCAAAAATAATTGGACGATTTATGTCAAATCATTGACAAAATTAAAAACTACCATTATTGCCCTTACTATTTAATAAAGGATAAAATAATATAAGATATACTAGGGTTATATTGGGTCATGTTGCTTTAATTAAGCTTTTAAAATCTACTTTTTATTTTCAAAAATATTGTGTCCGGACAAACCGTACAAAGATTCATGAAAGAGGGTGAGTACTCAAATCAATACACCAAGCTAGACTAAAAATATATATAAAAAACTTGTTTGATACAAAAATAAATAATAACCTAAGACAATATATGACCTAAAAATAAACCGAAACACAAAATCAATTAGAACCTTAACCGAACAAAGTATGATCCTAATCCTAATTCGTGATGAATTCAAGCATATGTCAACAATCCTAAACTAACTAATAAAAATTGTAAAATAATTTCTTCTATATGCATTAAATAGAGACAAACCATGTACTTTCTATTTTCTACACTAATACCCACACTGTAATGAAAATATAGAAATCAAATATAAATTAATAATTGCTCAAATAAACAATCTAGGCCATTTGTTGAGTTTCTTAGATCTTAATTTACAAAACAAGACCCTAATCCTAATTCGAGTTCATGAAAAATTCGAGACCGTATCAACAATAAATTTACATAATTAGTATAAAATTAAAAAAATAACTGGTTTTACACTCGTCAAAATGCGACGAAACATGTGCTATTATTTTCTACATTAATTTCTAAAATCTAACAATGAGAATTTAATTTCAAACTCAAACTATGATCGCGAATTTAATAAATTACTTACTCGATAAAAGAAAAATAAAATCCACTCCGTACGGTTCCACAAATCCGAGTGACTCAGTTATCAGCACAAATCGATCCACCAACCCAATAAAATAAAAATAAATAAAGTGCTTAAATTCTCAAAGCGCTCTCTTTTTTTACTCTTCTTTTTCTTTTCTCTGCGAAATATAATTGTCTAAATTCTCAGCTATATATATAGATACAAAATGTATGTATCTATTGATTTCGAGACCCTTCGCGTGCCATTCAACCGCTCGAACTGTCTCGAAATTTCGCGCCACTGCCACGTGTCATGTTGTTATTTGTTCTTGTACGACTAATTCGGGTAGAAACTGCAGATGTTTTATTATATTCAGGTCCTTGGTTGTTGTGATTTTTGCAATTGTGTGCACTAAGTTTGGATTCGAACATTTTGGCCCCCAGTTGTTTGGCCATATAAATATCCATTGGGAAGTTTGGCACATATTCTTATGGAGTAAACGTTTGTATGTCAACCCTATTTTTAAGGAAAAAATTAGCGTCACGTGATTTTTTATTTTTATTTTTATAGAATGAACATAATTTTTGTGGGTATATTATTAGAGTTAAACTTTTATGTACTGACGATACACCAAATCCATGTACCGTCGGTTCACAGAATTGTGTCAAGTGTCCATTAAGTAATTGACTAATATATTAATTATAGAAATTAAATAAACCCCTCCCCAATCTCCATAATTATCACATCTGAACTTTCGTCATCTCCCGCTTCATCTTCAACCCAACCACCGTCGGTGAGCTCTGACAATCATGAGCTCCGGCAGAGTCTTTCTCCCCTTTACCGTGCAACAACCTCTTCTCCTTAGCCCAACCCCAGTGATGCCTTGCGCTTTAGAGCGCCGACTAATCCTCGTTATTGCTAGCGGTCCAATCGAGATCAATCCAAAACTTGTGCTCCAGTTCATGCACCGTCACGAATATTGCATCGACGATGACATGAATGAGGAGGAGGATGATGAGGCAGCGGAGAAGGCGGGGGTATAGTCGTCGAAGTCATCCTCGGCGCCGTAGATGAGGGGGATGTGGAACATCTATGGGCACTTCCATCCTAGATCCCATGAGATGACGGATTGGGATTTCTGTGGGAATGACAATCACTGATTGAGAGAAAGGAAGAGAGGGAGGAGGGTGGAGGAGGAAGGTGGGGGTGGAGATGGAGTAGAGAAAGACGGTGTCTATATCATCGATAGAGAGAGAGAAAGAAAGAGAGAAACTACTTATTTAGTTTATTTTATAATTAATTAATGAGTTAATTACTTAATAGACACTTGGCACAATTCTGTAAGACAATGGTACATTTGATACACCGTCAGTACATGTAAGTTGTAAAATTTATTTTATTAGCTTTATTTCATAACCACGTGCGTTGTTTTTCTTTTCTTGGCACCATAACCAAAATTAGGAGTTATAAAAAAAGTCTATTTATAGTTAAGAGTCATATTATGCCAAATCTTTGATGATTATGCTCTTTTAGGATATTTGATTGAGCTTCTATTTCCTCTTTCCTAAAATTTTAGTTTTATAACAAAAACCCAACTTATTAAAAGAACATCTATAAGTGAGCTGCCTTTGTGTTAAATTATTATTAATTTTTCAATTTTACCCGACTAAGTTTGGTGTGCTATGAGGTATGTGAATATTATATAGTAAAAATTCACAATTAATAAGGGTAATTGAGGAGATTTAAAAAAAATTTAGCATTTATTTTGGAAAGTGAACAATATTTGGAACATACAAAAAAGTCAAGATGGACTAAAATATCGGAACAGAGGAATATATTTTTCTATTTTCATTTTTGATAATACGATAAATCTGCCATGGGTATGACCGGTAGCAGATTCCGATGTTTAAACAAAACTGTTAATTTCCGTATGCTTATTAAATTGGATAACAAGAAAAGATAATTAACTCTACCTATATGCCGTATTGTTCACCTATTTCAACATCACAAGTATATTTTATATTGGGCTTATTTGGTGGGAGCACAAAAATAATCATTTTAAGTAAAAAATAAAATATTTATTTGTTTATACTAGTAAAAGTAAAGTATTTTTTACTTAAAAATACTAAAAATATATTTCTGTAGAAGTAAACATATTGTTAATTTTTCAAAAAAAGTATATTTCTCTTGTATTGTACCATTTTATTAACTAATTTTCACAATTTTCAATAAAAAAATATAATTTTTTCAAATTTTATCAAAATACATATAATATTTATAAGTATTATTTAAAAATATATTTTTTTACTTCCAATGAAAAATATATTTTTTATTTTTAAAATTCAATTAAACGGGCTTATAGTCAAATTTTAAATTAGTGATAGTGGCAACTTTAGTTTATTTCCAAAATGATGTTTTCCTGTGATTGCATCTTGATAGGTATAAAAGTTATCCCTATCAATTATATTCGTTTTAATCATGTTATTTATTTACATAATTATTTGCCACATATTTTATTAAATTAAAAATTTTAAAATAATAAAATTTATATTAATAAAAATTATTAAAATTATATATATATATATATATATAAATATATATATCAACTTTTTATAATAAAAATTATTAAATTAAATTTCATAAAGAATGAAATTTGGCTCCAACCGAGTAAACAGCTGGAGGCCTGCTAACCAAAAAATGAACCAATCACAGTAAGACACCTAAGAGAGGGAAACCACATAAATATGGGAAGCATTTATATTTTCTACTCACAGTTAACGGCAATTTCCCACATTATTGGACATGGGACCAAAATTTATTTACACTTTAAACAATATATAAACAGTTCTTATCTTTGATTTTCTTTCTTGATTAGATGAAGAGGTTTTTAATTTTTAAATTTTATGTTACCACAGTTTTAACAATTCTCATCAAATTTTCTTCTTTTAATCCACTTGTTAGTTCCTCATTTTGTAACAATTATTTACTTAACTATTTTTATTATATGTGCAAAAATGACTTTACAATAGTAGTTTACAAATATTATTTATATTTCAACCATACAGTGTTACTAATTAGTTAACTAGCATAATAAAACAAACCATATGTGGGTTAAACATAGAAAGCACATCTAACTAACAACAATGGAAAAATTATGCTTAAATGATTAATAAACGCTACTTAAGCCCATGATAAAATAATACAAAATGTATTGTTTAAATAAAAAATTCATCAACGCCATTTTAATGTACATTCCCTGATTCCCATACAACCCCTCTAAGAATATTTATTCCAAAAGCTATAAATAATTTTAGAACAAAATTGAAAGGAAAAAAAAATGGATAGCAGGTCAAGAAAACCATTTTTCTTTAAAATTGAAAAACAAACAAGAGAAGCACTTTTCTCTAAAATTGCCAAATAAAATAAAAGAGGATCTCTAGTAAATCAAATTGGGCCCCGTGTCCTAGCAAAATAAATGTTTCCCATATATATTTGTGTAGTTCCTCTCTCTCTTTGGTGTGTGATTGATTCACTTTTTTTTTTTTGGAATTTTCAAGATGTGTGATTGATTCACTTATGCTACTTACGCGGTTGCAGTCAAATTTCATCATTTATTTAAAAATCAAGCACAAATTCAAAATATAATTATATATATATTTTCAAAATAAAAACATAATTTATTATAATAAAAATTATTTAATTTATATTTAAAAATTAAACTATTTCTAAGAAATAAATATTTTTATTAATTATTTCCTATGAATAGAAGATTTTTCATAATTTTTTAAAATATTATCTTAATCAATATTAATTTTTTAAAATATTTTCATAATAAAATTTTCATATACTTTAAATTAACCTAAATAAATATTATTTTTTAGTAAAAATATTATCATAATATAAATCTTATCGAATCTGTTCTGAGGTTTTATAAAATTGTAGATAACTGGAAAAAAAATGATATAGATGTCATATCAAAAAATAATTTTATAAAAAATTTAAATTAATATAATAAAAAAAATATAATATACATGATTGGCTTATCCTGCGGTAATAAAGGCAAACATAAATGAAAACAAGCAAACTTTTACCTTTAATACATAGCTGTAAAGTACATGTTTGCGTTCTTCAATTGCTATGGTTATTTTCTTTTATATATTAATAATTAATTAAATAAATAAATAAGCGATCACAAGATGGTTCCTTTTGTCCTTTTCAGTCTTTAGAATATAGTTCTCAGTAATGTGTATATACTTGTATTTTATATATGGTGAAAACCTTGCAAACGCAAGGGAAGGGTCTCTGATTCTGTATAAGGGTGATATAATATTTTTAGTCATAAAAATAACTAAAAGTAAAATTTTATAATAAGAATTTTTAAGACGGTTTTATAATTTAATTTAAAAAAAAATATATTTTTATAATTATAAAGCCGTTATTTGCCGTTAGACTCCTGTCAAAGGAGTGTTAGACACTCTATTTTGGCTTTTTACGCGTAAAGAGTGAATTAATTACCCAGGACCACACGTTGAGACGGTGCTTTTGGAATTTTGACATGGTCGGACTTTAGAGCTCCGACTCCATAAGCTTAAGAATAAAGTGCAGAAGATAATAAACAATAGAATGCACACTATTCGAAAAAGCTTAATATATAAGCGCAATTCAATTTTTTAGTTGTGTAACAGTGAGATTTGAACACAAAATTTATGTATGCTGTATTAATTGTTGAGCGATTATTTCACCTAAAAACTTAAATTAACAGGATCATATTATAGGAAAACTACACTTGCTTACATCCAGTGAGTTATTAACTACAAATACACCCTTAAATTCATCATTGTTGTTCACAGCGTTGACTATGTTGGTTGACCTTGAAATTCAGCAAGAAGAGTTCATCATTTTTTATGTCCAAACACGAGCATTGACTGTGTTGCTTGAACATGAAATTCAATCAATGTTGTTTGCAGCGTTGGATATAATTTTTTATCTGCGAAATACTACTCTTGCAAAAATATTGAAAAAACAAAATTAAGAAGCACAATGAAATTAAATAAAATGTGTAAGAAGTCATGCAAAAATTGTTGAAGTAACAACAATTTGAGAACAATTTAATTGTTTTGTAGTTTTAATTACCGTATCTCTAATTGTACTTAGCCTAACTAAAAATAAGTTTTTTTGTCCGAACGTGTGATAACGTGTCCGAGTTGGTTAAATCCTTCAATTCGAACGGTTATTTGGGACGGTCCTTTGTTCGTACTTTCAGCATTTAGCTTTTCATTCCCATTTGGCATATGGCTCCGCTCTCAATTTTGTCGTGCCCGCTTTTCCCCTAATCTTCTTTCCGGTTGCTTACTTGTAAATAACCATGAAGCAAAGGGCCGTTACGCGTTGATGAATAACATAAAAACCCTTTAGTGACAATTATGAATTCATGGTAAACGTCGTTATAGATGTATTTAATTTCTCTGTGACCCCAATCAGAATGGAATAAGTCAAGTTGAGTAATAAATGAAATTTTTGTATTATGATTATTCAAAAATAAAATATGAATATAATTATAGAGACTAAATGATCACCATTTTGATTACCAAAAAGAAAATGCAGACTACAGGCACTACTCAGTAATTAATTTCCAGGGACGTGCGAATGTGCCTTCTTTTTCATTTCTTTGGGAAAATCATGTATTAGATTATGATTGACTGTATCTAAATGGTCCATGTGCATGCATCACCCAAGAACTGTATTCAGAATAATTTAAAAATAATAAATAAACATGGTAAAAGCATTTACACTTTATCTTGTGCACGCACAAACTACTTTATCTTTTCCCTTAATCGGTTACATAATTATCCGACATAGATTATACCCGTTCCGTCTACAAATAATTAATCACATTATCTTTTTGGTCTGTCCAAAATTAATTAGATAAATTCTATTTTGATATAGACCAATCATTGTAAAATTTGATAATAGTCAATATTGTCATTCTATTAATTATTGAAGGCCACAAAAAGACAAAATCTTGTACGGATAAATTTGTTATTTGTAACTTATTTAAAATTTAGAAACTCACTTTTTGACTATTGCATGAAATTATGTGTCAAGTAAAATGATTCAATTATTAGTATAGCGAAGAAGTAATAGAATATTATTATTGAAGCTATGGATCTCATTGCAATCTTAAAAATTACATTGGACCTTACTTTTTAATCTCTAAAACAGGCACTCATTTACAATGGGAACAAGGGGGCTCCAAATCAAAAATATTTGAAGCTCGCTGATACATGTTTTAATAGTTAAATTAATTTTAAATTAGATCCAAGCCAAATAATATTTTACATCTTTACCGTTAAATGTGAGAATTTCCAATTATTTATGAATTTGAGCCCCTTTTTCCCTTTACAATGACCAAGAGAAAATTTCAGTTTAGAGAGATTGAGACGAACTTGAAAACTCTAGTATAAAAAAGTTTTGTATGGGGGGCTTCATAGCCCTCACAATGTTTTTTTAGCCTTTTAGAATAATTTCTAAATTATTAATATCCATTTTTGGGTTTTTTTTAACAAAATAAGCAGGCCTTCATTAACAGCTTAAGTGGTAGTACATATCAATTATACACAAGTCCAGGGATACATCTAATAGTTTGGTATCCCAATTTGTTAAAATATATCACATCAAACAAAAGTTAGTCGCGTTATGATATATGGCAAAAATTGTGCCTTTAGCAAAGATGTTTGATGCCTTATTAGCTTCCCTATATACATTATTTATAACCACAAAATTGAAGGCCTGACAGCTACTGAATTTTAACAAGTACGGTTTGATGAAGCGGTGGTCCCTGAGCTTGCGAAGAAAATTCAATAGAGTTATAGAATCTCTGCCTATTAAAACATGCTAATATCCAAATTAAATGCAATAATAAAGTTCCCATTAAAAAGCTTGTAACTCGGCTAGAACAGGGCTGCTATCTTCTATATTACGCATTAATCCAAAGATGAATTCACCATTATGATTTCTTAAAATTTCACCAATACCCGATGAATCGTGTTTGTTAATAGAGGCGCCATCTGTGTTAAAAAACGTGGAGGTGGTGGTTGGCGTCTGATAGATATAGGTAAAGTTCCTTAGTGAAAAGGTTCAGATGTTTTAGATATAACTGCATTTGGTACATACAATGATTGGGATTAAAGCATTCACTGTGAAAAACAAGCAATATCCATTTTTAAGTTGATGGCTGCACTAACGAATGAGAACGTCCAATAAGAAGTTATATTTAGTTTTTGTTATTCTTGTTGGAGCAAATTGTAAAACCATTTGTCCGAACCTTTTTGAAAATCTTTGTATTAGATGAATTTAGTTACGTAGGTGGTATTGCATCGGTCTTGGAAAATAAATAAAGAACTATGTCGTTACATATGTTACCAACATCGGATTGGGTTTACCAAAATCAATCCATAAACGGTGATAATGGAGAAAAACTTAAATAAATACCAGAGTCGTAATAACAATACCTTAGTCCCTCTTGTAAAATTGGAATAATTTATTAATATTCAATACATAAACATAGCTCTTTTTAGTTGGGGTGAAAGGACTCGATGAAAGTTCGATTCTAATATATTCCAATTAAAATATACATCGTTTGATCAGGACGTGATATAGAATAATATTCTTAATAATAAATAATCTTTTGATCAAATTTAAGACTCAT
>MKEJ01005545.1:0-11343 GCA_001753735.1 Embelia ribes | reverse complement strand
TTTCATATTAAAATTTCTTATTTCTTAATGGTTTAATACTTTATTTTTTTTAATATTTTTCATATCTTTGAGTTATTTTAAAGACAAAAGATCATGTTTCATACAATAGAAACTTATTTAAAATAGATAAAAATTATTTACATCAAATAATAAAATAATAATAACATTAAACACACATTTTAGACCTTTCTACTCTACATCCAAAAGGAATGGCATGAATGATCATAACTTTTTTCTTGATTTTCATTATTGGTGCCTTGCCATGCAGTAGGAAATATATACGAGAAATATCCTCATTCAGTTTCATCTTATTGCCTCTCTGAGAAATGACTAAGTTGATAAAATGGAAGTTGAGGTTGCACAATGCCATCATAACCAACAGTCTGCATAAAATCTAGTAATGGTTAATTATTTCGTATATTATCACCATAAGAAAAATAACTGGAAGAAGTAGGATACATGCTCAGTGGATTAGAATAATTTTGACTATTGCTATTGAAAGATGGTTCACTTCCACTGAAGCCACATTCTTTGAAGTTATACTTTCCTTGACTTGAAAATCTCTTTGATGATTCATCACAAGATCCCAAATTTTGTTTGTCTAGTATGCAAACATCATTAAGCTTGGAAGTTTTTCTTGGGACTCACGGCATGAGATCTCTGATGACAATTTCATCACCTATATCTTGTAACTAAAATTTCCACGGAATTCATTATCATCCTTCATACTTGTTTGGCCACTCATTTCTTTTAGGCCTCTTATGAATTATTTGATGAATTATTTTCATATTGTGATGATAAATTTTATGTGTCTAATTCACAAAATATAATTATTTTTTTTAATTTTATTTGATTTTTCTAACTCTTATATCGGCCGCAATAGCTGATATGGTATCATAATAGTCGATATAGTGGATGTAACTACCATTACGGCTGTGAATTTCATTCTCGCTTCCGTAACGGCCCATAACTATTACGGCGACTTCGGCGTTACGTAACGATAATGACCAATATTTAAAACCTTGTTCGTAACCACCAATTGCCTCCTTGTTGATCCTACCAAAAATAGAAAGAAACACTTGTGATCCAGTGATTGTGAAAATAGAAGTGGAACTATTACATGCAAGGTTTTAAATAACGGTGGCGACTGCTGCAATGGTAACGATGGTGTTGTAATGATTTTGGGGTGTAACAATCATAGCGTAATGATTGCGGAAAACAAAGTTACGAATTGTTTTCAATTTTGCTCAACTCATCTATAGGAACACTTAAACTACAATTACACTAATATTTTGATACAAAGTATTATTGGGAAATTTTATAGTTTCCATGTATATTTATAAGCTTAAAACTCATAAAAGTTACCCAGTTTGAGTCATTTTTTATGTGATATGCACATAATATTTTTTCCCATTCGTGGGTAGGTTTGAAAGCACTTGTCACAATCGAGCTTCAAGATGGTATATTTATATGTCCAAAATGACAAAGGTTGTGAATGAAAGTTGGATTCAAAATGAGGTGTTTAAAGTAATTTAAAGTGGGGTGTTTAAACGATGTGGAAATTATCCCACATTGACCAATTAAAGTCTTCCTCTATTGTATAAATATAATAACATGTACTACTAGAGGTGTAATATGTCGTGACACATGCACATAGAGGTGAAAGTACCATACATGTGCACACGCCATCTGTCTGATCGGGCTGGGTTTGGGCTTGATAGCTGGTTGAGTATGGTCCGTTAGACGCATCTTTATCTTTATCCAATTTCAGGCACCCAAATTGTAACTTCAATCAGGGCGTAATGAGCAAGCGTTATACCTTGGGATATTTATATTTTAGCAATTTTATTTCTCATAGAATTGTAAAAATATAAGTTCTAGTTTTGTTTTTCTCCTTCCAATTGTTAATTAAGAAATTTATGTTATTTCAAGTTTGTCATTTCCAGTTTATTATTTATTTTTATTTAGGAATTATTTAATTATAACAACACTAACAATGTTAAATCTAATTATTTATTGTTGTTTATGTCACACTCTAGAATTCATAATACAACCGAAGCACATGACTTCCATAACATCATATAAAGAATGATAAAACTTTTCAAACAAATATCATTTTTACATCAGTGTTGAAAATGTGACAAAAGTGAATTTGGGGTCTTACAGTTCTCCCCTCGTTAGAAGAAACTTCGTCCCCAAAGTTTAACCCACGTTTGCAAAAAAGTCAGGATATCCGTGTTTCATCTTCTCTTCACGTTTCCACGTCTCCTCTTCCACTCCGTGATGCTTCCTAAGAACTCGTATAAGAGGTATCATTTTTCCATGTGACACCTTATCGCGATAATCAGCTATACTCATTAGTTGGACCTCGTACGTCATATCTTACTCTACAACCTAATCAGAATAATCAAGTACATGCAATGGATCCGTCTCGTACTTCCGCAATATAAAAACGTGGAATACTGGGTGCACATTTTCCAAATTGGGTGATAGTGCTAAACGGTAGGCCAAATATTTTACCTTCTCAGTGATTTGGAATAGTCCTACAAATCTCGGTGTCATATTTCCCCTCTTCCCAAACCACATTCCCCCTTTCCAAGGTGAGACCTTTAGAAATACATAGTCTCCCTCATTAAAAGATAACGGGCATCTTCTCTTATTAGCATAATTCTTTTGACGATTTTGAGCCATCTCAAACCTCTGCTTGATCACATTAATTACCTCTGAAGTTTGTTATACTATATTAAGCCCCAATAATAATGACTCTCTGAACTCCATCCAACAAATCGGAGACCTACACAGTTGCCCATACTGAGCATCAAAAGGTGTCACGCCAATACTCGGATGGTAACTATTGTTATAAGCAAAGTCAGTCAAGTATAGGTAGTCCTCCCAACTACCACCAAAATTGAATATACATGCTCCAACATGTCCTCTAAAGTTTGTATCGTTATCTCTGTTTGTTCCTCCATTTGAGGATGATACGTGGTACTTTTTATCAATTTTGTGCATATAGCATGTTGTATCCCTTTTCAAAATTGCGACATATATTTGGAATCTCAATTGGATACGATAGTATAAGGAGCACTATGTAACCGAAGGATTTCCTTTACATATAACTGCGAGAATGCTTCTGCATCCTCCTCCTTCTTAACTAACAAGAAATGCATTGGCTTCATAAGTCTATCAACGATGACCCAAATCAATCTTTCTTAGCCCTCAACCTCGGTAACCTACTAACAAAGTTCATTATAATATGCTTCCACTTCCACTGTAGTATCTTAATCAGTTGCATTTCACCTCTCAATTTCTTCCTATCACCTTTCACCTGTTGACATGTTAAACATCGTGCCACAAATTGTACTATGTCCCTCTTCAAACTCGGCCACCAATAGGTTCAACTCAAATCATGGTATATCTTATTACCCTCGGGATGTACCGCCATATACGATTGATACAACTCTCGCAACACTTCTTCTCTCATCTTAGTTAGCACATACAAATGACCTCGGTATCTTAACTCTCCACTTCCCCTTATGGACTAAACTCGTGATTCACCACTTTGAGCTCAAATTATGAACTTCTGAGACCTCACAATGCCCCACTGCGACTCAATCACTATTTCTGTCAACTCAGGTTGTACAATCATCACACACAAGGAAATGCGATATCCCGCTTCTACTAACCCAAACCAAACTCACTCAATGTCTTTAGTGTATCCCAATCATCGTAGAAAAGGCATTCTAAAGTACATTGAGCCTTGCAACTCAACCATTTGCCACTGTATTAGTCTTTCTTGGGTAATACTATAAATCAAAATCATACGGTTCCAGATACTCCATCCATTGCCTTGCCTTATATTCAAATCACGTCGCGTGAATATATAGTTGAGGATCTTATAGTTCGAAAACACTTCCAACCTATCCCCATACAAATAATGTCTCAAAACTTTCAAGGAGAAGACCACAATTCCTAACTCTAAATTATGTGTATGGTAGTTTTGCTCATGAATTTTCAGCTGATGGGATGATACGCAAACTACCCTCTTGGGTTTTATCAAAACACAACTCATACCCTCATTTGATGCATCACAATAAACCATGTACCCTTTTCCTTTTTCCAGGATGATCAACATAGGTGCCATTGCCAAAAATTCCTTCAACAAGGATTCCTCGCACCTAGCATCCCACCCAAATTTGATCCCTTTGTGAGTAAAGCGAGTCATTGGAGATGCTATAGTTGAGAAATTTTTATGAACCATTGATAATAACCTACAAATCCCTAGAAACTCCAAATCTTAAATATATTCTTCGGTCGTTCCCATTTTGACACCTCTTTAACCTTCGACGGATCCACTTCCATTCCTTCAACTGTTACCATATGCTCCAGAAATCTTACTTCTTGAAGCCAAAACTCATACTTCGATAAATTTGCATACAACTGATGGCTTCATAAAGTCGATAATATTGTACACAAATGCTCCCGATGTTCTTCATCCATCTTCGAGTAAACAAGAAGGTCGTCTATTAAGACAATAACAAATATGTTCAAATACTCACAAAACACTTGGTTCATTAGATCTATGAATACTATTGGTGCATTTGTTAATCCAAATGACATGAATAGAAACTTATAGTGTCCATAACATGTACCAAAATAAGTTTTTGTTATATCCTCTTCTTGAACTCACAACTAATGGTATCCTGAACAAAGATCAATCTTCAAGAAATACCTCGACCCTTTTAGCTAATCGAACAAGTCATCTATCATCGACAATGGATATTTGTTCTTTATTGTCACTAGGTTTAACTTTCTCTAATCGATATACATTCTCCTTGATCTATCTTTCTTTTGTAAAAATAAGATAGGTACACTGCACAGTGACGACTTGTCTGAATAAATCCTTTACTCTCCAAGTCATCGATTTGAATTATCAACTTTTCCAATTCAGTAGGCGCCAAATAGTATAGGGTTACATAAATAGTGTATGTCCTAGGAGCGAGGTCAATAGTGAATTCCACCTCACAATGTGGTGGTCCTCCGGAAAGACATCAACAAATTCACAAACTATTCGAGGCAACTCTGAAAGAGTCTGTAAGTCCCGAAAATTCTGAATGAAGTTTTTGTATTTATAATGATATTATCGAAGTGTATAATATTGTTATTGCATTATTAAGAATGAAGTGTACAAAGTGATATAGAAGGAAGTCCGAAGCCCTTATGTATGTATAAGAGTATTGAAGTAAGAAAATATATTGCATTAGTATAGAATGTGATATAAGTGTTGAGGATTGGTGAGGTCGTATTGTTACGAGATGTATTGCATTGTTGTAGCTATATATATATACGTTAATCTCTTACTTTCATATCGAGGTCGTAACCTTAACATTGAGTGTTGTGCGTGGATGTTAAGTGTGGATGTTGGTGTTTGAGAAGTATGTGGAGTTAGTATTGATAGGCATTAGTATTAACGTCTAAGTGTTGAAAAGTAGAATTTTGGAAATTTCCATTCCGCATGATAACAAGTCGACTTATAGAGGATATATGTCGACTGATAGGGTATCAGTCGACTGACAGTAAGAATATGTCGATTTATTTGAAGCACATAACATTCCAAAGAGTATTGGTTCTTAGGTAGAATGAATCAGTTGACTATTAGGACCTATATGTCGACTGATTTCATGTATATGTCCACTGTTAAGAAGTATATATTGACTTATAGAAGTGTGTTAAATTCTAGTGGGTACTATTTTCTGTTTGGATGAATATGTCGATTAATAAGAAGTATATGTTGACTGATGGGATGTATACATCGACTTATATGAGGTATATGTCGACTATTAGTGTAACAATTGACTGATTGGGTGTATTAGTCGACTGTGTCGGGTAGATTTAAAGTGTACTTTAGGGGCTTTGTGTCACATCATAGCTCACTTTTCACTCCCAATTTTCAGACAGAAGAGAAAGGGAGGGAGAGAGGGTGCCATTTTCATCCATTTTTGGAGCTCAAGAATCATCTAGCATCGGGGGTTGTTTGCGAGATTGAAGTGGAAATTCTTAATCCTTGGAATATAGAGATTATTTTGAAGTAAGTTTCATTCTCCTCTTGTCTATTCAATTTTTTCTTTATTTCGGGCTTGATTGTTCGCCGAAATAAATTAGATATTCTAGTTTTATATCCTGAGAGGATTATTTTTATATGAAGGTTTCATAATGATTCAAATTCGATAGATAAATCAAACTCGAGGTAAAAAAGAAGAAGATTTGGGACTTTTTGAAGAATAGCTCTTAGAAGTATTTTAGCTCACCAATAGGTATGAGTAGGCTATAAAATAATAATATATACATGAGTTTATGTGAGTACCTTACGTATAAATTTATGAAATTAGGGCTTAATAGTTTGAAGTGAATTAGATATGAATTGCAGTTGTTTGAAGTTGTTTTATGAAGAATGAAGTATGTATTTATGAAGTAAATTAGAGACGAATGATAAGCTGTTTAATTTTGTTATATGAAGAATGAAGAATAATTTGAAGTTGAATGAATTACATGATCATACAATTTGGCATTAATTCATTGGAGTGGCATTATACATGTTTTGAAACAAAATGATATTTTTGACAAAAGAGAAGTTGAAATTGATATTTCTTGAAGAATTTGAAGTTGAAAATGAAAATTTCAAAAAAGAAGTAAAGAGAAGAATTTGAAGTATAAATGAAGGAGCAATGCTCAATCCTATTATTGAAGTGAATAATGAAACTTCATGAAATTTATGAAGTTTTACGAAATTAAATTTTTGAAGTTTTTAATTTAATTTATTTTCAAAGGAAGTTTGTATATCATTCATGGAAGTATTGAGCCATTTTCCATTTCTTTTCGGGACAAGTGTCGAATTCATGAAATTTTTAGAAGAAAGTAAAGAGAGGGCTTTGCGCCCTACCGTAAAAGTCGGAAAATCTTATCAGGGATTTAACTATTACCGTTCCCCCGGAGGGAGCAATTAATAGAGAGGTTCATGAAGGAACCTAGTTTTCGAAGAAAAAGAAGTTAGACGCTAGTCCCAAAATTTTAGAAATTGAAGACTAGAAGTCGAAGTCATGTTGCATTACATTGAAGTTACATTGCGTTCATACTTACATGTAGCATATTTATACTTTATGGCATAGCATAGCATTGCATTGCATGTATCATGTTATTTAGTAGATTAACTCGTATATTTTCCTTTTTATATATTGTATCATAATATTGTTATAGGTGCAAAAGCTAGCGAGAGGCATCCATGAGATCGCCTTATGAGGATTGTACATTTTGAAGATAGATTTATTATCCTATATTTTGTTGGCCACATCCATGTTAATAACTTGGCTTTTGTAGTTTTGTAGTTGAAGTTTATGTTGTATTATTTGAAGTACGAAATTGAAGTTTGAAGTTATAGAATATGTATTTTGTATTACATTTTGTTGTAGCCCTTAAGGTTGTTCATGCTAGAATAAAAGTGTAATATACCTTATGTAGACTCACGTGTTATTTACTTTGTATTTTGTTGAAACAAGTAGCTATATGAAGTTGTAAATGCGGTGTTTACTTAAGTGATAATATAAAAGTTGTATCCAGGCTATGTTATATTATCTTGTTTCAATATAAAGGCTATATGCATGCTATAGTGTAGATTTTCTTATGCATACTCTGATGTTAGGCAATGCTGTAGAATGTGATAAGAAGTGAAGGAAGAGTTGTTGAAAAATCTCATTTTATTTTCTCTCTTTAAAACCTATAAATATTTTTAGTTTCCTTTTCTTTAAAAAGGGATCACACTCGCATGCCTGGGTTATTCAGAATTTTGGGCGCAATACGCTTACCTTATTGGATGTGCAGAAAAACTTTCGCTAAAAATCTAAAATTGTTTGGATTCAATTCTGGACGAGACCAAAGTTTAACTTTATCCTCTTAAACCCAATTTGCCCACCACTATTTACTTCTAGCCTACTTTGGCAATGGATTCTCAAGGTACAATGTCATCTCTCTATATTTGAAAGCAAACCGCAATTCAAACGCCTTGTCTAACCCTTCGTAGAGCGATACTTTCTATTTTCTAATATACAAAGTGTATGCCTATATTGTAGTGCAATGCTCTCAAGTTTTGAGTTGTTTTCCTATATCTCAATTGAAAACTTGAGTATGATATTTATAGGCTTAAAGGGATGCTAATCAAATGGTTGCATGGTTACAACTAACTTGACCAATTTAAAATGGTTGCAAGTATTGTGACCTATTTCAAATGGCTACAACTACCTTTACCAATTTCATTCACATCAGTTTATGACTTTAATATTTCACATGTTTTATAAATTTCCAACAATCCCCCACATAAATGCAATTGGCTGAAAATGCAATGTGCATTCTAAATGTAATCGAGAGTACTACGAAAACTTGCTGCATCGAGAAATGTACCTTTCGTCTTGAACTTTCCATAGTGAAATACTATCGAATATACTTGCCAACCAGTGGACATGATGCCATGAACCATTCGGCATATTGTATATACCAAGTCCATAATACTCACACATCTCCTTCTCTACACTGCTATGTTTTGCACACATTTTACAATCATATCCGAGAAGTTTTATAATCGTTTTCCCATTTTTCCATTTCCCCTATATATTATTAGACCACGTTTCCCGATTCTGCTTCCGCTTCCGAATTTGGCAACTATGGTTTTATGTAAAATCAGCTGTACAATTGTGCATTATATTTCCTTATTTGTATTTCATATTTCGTGATCAATAATAAGCAAATGCCATTCGTGATCGATAATAAGTAATACCATTTGCAGCATTCATTTTGAATTTGGACAGAGATTTTTATTTCTGAGAAGCTATATTTTGCTTTAATTATATACTATTAAGAAGGCACTGTTTACAAATATGTCATTTTCGACTTGTCGATATGATGGTTCTCAGATTGAGTGGTTAATTATATAAAGCATGAGGGAAAAAATCAGAAACAATAATAATCTTTACATCTCTGTCCAAACTCTCTAAAACTTTATAACCACAGTAAATGAGACCGTGTTCTTCGTATAAACTACTCCTATGAATAATACCCAAAAAACAAAAGCAATTTGTGTCATTACTTACAAAAGAAATTGGTTTTATTACAGTCTAAGAAATTTTATACATAACCACTCCTATGAAAGAATACAAAAAAATAAATAAGCAATTAATGTCATCATTTATAATCATTTTTTATGAGTAGAAAACATAGGGTCTGATATTGAGTAACACACTTCATAAGAAGCAAAATAATTACATTTTACTACCTTTTTTCTGAGATTCTTTTACTGGCTATTTACTTCCAATTTGTATTTCCAAATAACATTATTAAGCAAATTCCTTAGCCTGGATAACTTGAGTTCCTAAATGTGTACAAAATTAATTTTACATGCATGCACGTTTATCACTGACTAGTATAAGATAAAAAGACTTGGTCCACTCGGCTCATTACCCAAAAATTTGAGTACACAAGCGATTATGATGAGATGAGGCTCAAACTTGAATTTTCTTTGAAGATATATGTCTACTTTGAAACCCTAGTAGTCAAAGTGTCAGTATTATTTGATTAGCGATTTTATTTTGAGTTTTTAATATTGGTGTTTGAAATTTTTATATAGTTAAGTTTTCAATATGTAAAAACTTATTCAGTGCTAGATTTTGTAAAATAAATATTTGAATATATTTTTGGGAAATGTGCATTTTTAGTTACTATTTTATTAGATAAAATAATATTAAATTTACACAAGGGAATGTGAGAAATATTATTTTCAAAGCACACAAGTCTTTGTGGATGGCAGAGAAAATGTGGGCCCAAATTATTATCTAACACTAATGAGAAGAAAAATGTTGGCTAACAAAATTAAAATTTTTTACATATATTTATCAAAATATTTTTATAATTTTTTTATTATAAAAATCTATTTTTATAAGTTACATTTTACCTATACTTTTGACACTAAACTTTTACAATAAGAACCCCCACCTCCATATTTGGATATTAGCAATGATTGTCGGTGACACGATCTTCATGCTATTTTGGAAAACCCACTGTTATTTCAAAAGAGGTAGAAATTAACTTGTTATTTAATTACAATTTATAAGTTATAATTTTTTATTATTTTTTTCTTACAACGAGAAAATTATTTGGTTATTCAACTTTAAAATTGAACTTATTACATATTTTGATTTAAATAAAGCAATTTTTATACTTAAAATTGCAACTAATCAAACCATATGTAAGATAGACATTATTTCTCAAGAAGTGGATGCAAAAGTTTATAATGGACATATTTTGAGGTAGATATTTGCAAAATGATAATTCATCTCACAAGAAATAGCAAGCACAAACAGATACCATAGTCGATCTCACAAGAAATAGCATGCATAACTTTTATAGATTTTTGATTTATACATACTATGCTTTCATGTTTTTGTTCCTGTTACGAATCTTTTACATTCTGGTACACCAAGAAATTGCGATTTAGAGCACAACCACGTACACCATGAACAAAAAATCTCAAAATTAGTGCCTGGATTAATGTGCAAGACAACAGTGTTCCGTTTGTATATATTCCACTCAGCTTACAATCTCATATGATAAAAATAAAAATGAAAAGGGTAAATAATACTTTGTCCCCATGAGGTTTCTAATTATTTCATTTTATCCCATGAGGTATCGGAAATTACACTTTGCCCCCAGTTTATAATCCAAGTTTGATTTTTGTGTATAATGGCCATATTACCCTTGCTTTATACCTTATTTTCTTAATTGAAAAACTTATAATACATAAAAAAATCATCATGCTTTTAGGAAAAGTGTATTATACTTATTTAATAAATTATAACAAAAAATTATATAAAAGAAACTATTATGGGGTATTTTAGTAATATCATGGTTCGTTATTGTGAAATATTATTCATTTCATTTTACCCCTGAAAATTTGGGGTTAAAGTGCAATGGACATGGAACCTCATGGGGGGAAATTGTAATTTCATAGACCTTAGGGGTTATTATGAAATTATCAGAAACCTCAAGGGGACAAAGTATTATTTACCCAAATGAAAATAGTGTAACAATCTAGGCCAATCAGAAAAACCCTCAAAATCGGTCATAAGCAAAACTGGCTGAACTGGCCACAAACCGATAAAATATGTCAAAATCGGTTGGGAACCGATTCTGTAAATTAAAGTTGTTTTTTTAAACAGATTGAAACTGTGGCTACGATCAAATAAGGGTTTGTAATTAAAGTATATTTTTTAATTGTACGAAATTATGTAATATTAATCATAT
>MKEJ01005543.1:0-10795 GCA_001753735.1 Embelia ribes | reverse complement strand
CATTTTCTATTTTAAAAAATTTACACAGAAAATACTTTTCTTTTATGTCTTTTCTATTTTTAAAAATTTACACAGAAAATATATTTTTTTATGCATTTTCAGTTGGTCAAAATATTTTTATGCATTTTTAACTTTATAAAGTTTACACAAAAAATATATATTTTTAATGTATTTTCTATTTTAAAAAATTTATATAAAAGCATATTTTTTTTTACGTGTTTTCAATTTGTCAAATTGTACACATAAAACATATTTATTTACAAACACTAAAAATATATTTTATTAGTTCGTTTTCTTAGCCAAGAATATTTATTTTATGCACTTTCGAATGAGACGTGTTAATTAGAAAAAATTTCCGAGTGATATCCTGTTTTGGAGGTGCACACCCCCTGCTCTCTCTCTCCATTGGTAAAGTTGTTTTGAAGGTGGGGTCAAAAAGAATCAAAATGATACTCCACCAACAAATTATACATGATAGCTTCTTGCTGAAGTAATCAGACGAAGATATATTTTAGGGTAAATTACAATTTGCCCCATGAGGTATCTGATAATTACATTTATCCACAAAGCTTTCTAAAGTTACACTTTACCTTGTGATGTTTGACAAATGACATTACTATCCTCACCAAAATAAAGCGGAAAAGAAGAAAAATAATTTGGTTCTCTCATCCTTCTTCTTTTTATGTTCCTTTCTCTCTCCCTTTTCCAAAAAGAGTATTTTTGACAAACCTGTACAGAAAAATAAGTAAAAATTCATCTTTTTCTCTTCCAACATTCAAATGTCAAAGAAGAAGACGGGAGGACATAGTCAAATTGAATAACCCCCGAATTTCATTATAAAAAATTTTGGGATCATGAGCAAGGAAGAGAGAAAAATGAATTGTAATATAGAAGAAGAGTGTGCGAGCCAGTATTATAAATAAAAATTAAATAAATGTCAATAACTACTAAAATTGTGATTCAAACATTCATTTGACTTAAGTTTTTGTTTTTGATTTAGCCCCAACTGTATATATATTTTTTCATTTTGCATATTAATAATATGAGAAAGTAGTTAGATTTTATGTCGAGTTGTTGTATATATATTTATTTTAGTCTATGTGTATATGTATATAAAGATAACTTTTTCCTTTTTTCTTTCAATGACCAGGGGTAATTCTGGAATATTAATGCTTTTTAAATGACCATGGGTAATTCTGGAATATTAATGCTTTTTAAATGACCAAGGGGGACAACGTGTGAGTTGACTAGAGATCTCAATAAGGAAAGTTGAAATTTCACAAAGCTATGGGGATAATCTGAAATTGTCAGATACCTCATGGGGACGTAGTGTAATTTATCCTATATTTTAAAGTACAACCGTAATTGTTGACTTAAAATCAAGGTGAGCTTGATTGGTTAGAAGTGAGAGCGAAGAGACAAGATGAATTAATTAAGAGGATAGAAAGTAAAGGCAGGGAAGGAGAGAGGAATTGTGTTCATTTTGGGGAAAAAGGTGATATAATTTTAGTTGATCATATAATTTAAATTATTTTATTCAATCTACCAACTTTATTTTACCTCTCTTTTCTTCATTTTGTTTATTAAATATAGATAAACATAAATTTTTCCAATTTCTAGTCGAACCCAACCCAACCAAACCCAACTCAAACCCTCCAGCCAACCAACCAAACCCTTGGAACAAGGTCTCAATGCAATAGTTTGGTAGATTTAATCATAGGTTTTTTTTTGGATCAAGTCCTCAAATTTTAACGTTAGCCGCGGCGTTGATCTTTAGGCTATTATGGCTGGTTTTCTCATCTTTGATTTTGTGTCTCTTTTCGAATGTAAAAATAAGGTAGAAGGGAAGAGGTGAAAATATGAGAATGGTTATGATTTCGGTACGTATTATTTACTCCGCACACAAATAATTAGACATCACGTTGTTTTAGAAAATTTTAAAATATAATATTTTAATATTTAAATGTAACAAAAATATCAAAATTATCCTCATATTATATTAAAAAATATAAATTTGATATTGTTATTACATACAAATATTAAATTGTTATATTTTAACGTTTTCTAAAAAATCTTGATGTTCAATTATTTGTAGACGGAGGTAATGGGGATAATTTTGATATTTTTGTTACATACAAATATTAAAAAATTATTATATTTTAATATTTTAACGTTTTCTAAAAAAATTGAAATCCAATTATTTGTAGACGGAGGGAACGAGGATAATTTTGATATTTTTGTTACATACAAATATTAAATTATTATATTTTATCGTCTTCTAAAAAAACGTAATACCCAATTATTTGTAGACGGAGGAAATATTATCTTTAGAATTTTAAGTGCCAATGAGTTTGCCAATGGTGCTAGTTTGAAGGATATAATTAGCCATAAGCTAGAGACAGTTATGCACTATAAGCCACATTCGTAGTGCCATTTCTCATCAAATCAAATCAATTTTATTTTTCAGATCTACATGAAGCATTTTCTCGGAAAATTAATCATTCCAAGTTTCTTTCATCTCGTGGATGTTTATATGAAACCATAATGGGTGACACTTATAATTTGCAAGCTATACACAACAATTCTTGAGGAAAAAAATATCCATACAGAGCCCAAGATAGCAATTATATGAGATCATACAATATGAGGTTACATATATTGTACATGGATTGAAGGGGTTACTAAAATGTTGTTTTCACAACACCACAATTGAAGGAAGTTTAGATTCAATTTGAGAATCTGCATCGGACCCTTCTGCATTTGTCTGCATAAACATAAAAATACAATTGCATTGCTCCAAACGTTAGTAAAAGTTCATATAATGAGAACATTTCAAATAGCACAAATTAAATTCACCCCTTTCAACTACGCTCGTCCCACTTTATATTCAATTGTCTTGTGTAACCATATCAACTTTCTTAAGATTTCGCACAAATTGAACTTTCTTAAGATTTTGTATAAATTGAACTTTTGGAAAACTATTTTCCTTTTGTGTTCTATCTGTTTCCAGATTTCACGTCAAATATCTCTCCTTTTCAACAAGAAGTGAATAAGGAAATAGAATAGCATTTCTAACATAGATAATATGAAGGTAAATAAGGCATACCTCTGCATCTTTTGATTTATTTTATGAAATATAGCGATCAAACGAGCTCTTTCCATAGGGATTTTGGCTCCGCATCTGCGTCCCTCCAAGCAAAACAGCCTCTTCATCAACTACAAGTGCATATACCATATCATTGTCCATTCTCACATCTGGAATCTGAGATAAACCCTGACATGAGATATTCATAATAAGAACAAAAAGATCAGCCTCTAATAAAAGAAGAAATACTCCTAAACTTTGATGCTCGCGCACTTGCTAAATATATTTTAGGAATATAATGACCGATGACGAAATCCTACATCCCTCACACATTGCATCGGTAAGTATGTTCTCCAAGATGGCTCTTAAACCTCTAGCCCCATGCGTTCTCTGTGAAATGAAGCTTTACCTAATAATTTAAAAAAAAAAAAAAATTATTATATCAAAAGCATAACCCTAGTTTGAAAAAATAATTAGAGGCTGATGAACAACTTACACCGTTTATTTGAAACGTCTTTTTGTATTGATTCCCAATGGCATTTTTTGGCCCCGCTAGCACCTGCAGGACAATATTGCTCATTAAAGATCCATCGAAGGCTGATGCTATTTCGAACTTGATACTTAATTTAATTCCGAGGAGAGCATTACCTGAACAAGATGGCTTTTAGTGAGAGCTTACAAACTAACAAGGATGGAAAATCGTCTAACAAATTCAGGTATCAATCCGTATGCAATAAGATCGCTACTTTCCACCGGCCAATGAAATGATTATTTTGTACTTCAAGGCGTAGTTAAATTGGCTATTAGTTGCAGAATACTTGCACAAAGAGCTAAATTGGATGCAAAACAAAAGTATAAAGAAGCAAACTCGAGTGAGCATTACAGTTTCCAGCAGACATGAAGTCACAGCAGAGCGCGTAATACCGCTGCTCCTCATGTTTGCACGAACTGGTACTCCGAATCCAATGGAAGAATCTTGGCGCCTGTCATAGGCATGTCAAACTACTTGCTCGTTAGTAAAAAAAAAATGATCGATGGACTTATCAATGACAAGAACCAGTGAGAAAAAAGAAAAGAATTACCTTTCGGAGATAGTCATCTCCAAGTCTATAAAAGCAACCCCACAACTAAAAAGAATGTCTTTCTTGTCTATCTATGAGAGAAATAACAATCACAAATATAAGCTAATATACGAATAATACCTGATTAGTCAGTAAGAATACACAAATTACTTCATATGTACCTGAATATTGTCACCTCTAAGATGCTTTCGAACTCCCTTCTCCGGCACATTGACAATTTGGCAAAAGAGTTCATAATATTAGAAATCATACGCATTTTCAAAAATTTTCCAGCACCATGGGATGCGTATGCTAATGTGTATCTTTATCATACGAAGAAGAAAATTCTATTTACCGTCCCTTCAAGCATTTTGAGTAGTGCTTGTTGGTCACCCTCGCCCGAAACATATCTTCTTATGTTGAGGCTCTCAGCCTGCATAATACAAAGATGGAAACTCCAGAAGCGACACGTATCACGCATCAGAACAGCGGTTGTCAATATTCAGATTGACCGTCCACACCCTAATAATCCTCCATGTGATTGGTAACTTCTGTTGTTTTCCAAGTATAATTTAGTAATAATTACGATGCAAAACTGGAATCATAATTTTAACAATACGAAACTAAATGCGTACCTTATCGAATGTGTAAAAAACTTTCTTTGAAATATGAAATTGTTAGGATTTAATCCCGGACTAGAACAAAGTTTAACCTTATCCCTTAAACCCAATTTTCCCGCCACCGTTTGTTTCTGGCCTGCTTTGGCAATCGATTCTCAAGACACAACATCCGCTCTCGTGATCGTTTCTTAAAACGACACTCTCTATTTTCTAATATGCAAAGTGTATATTTATATTGTAGTGCAATACTCTCAAGTTCTGAGTTATTTTATCATATTTCAAATGAGAACTTGAACATAATATTTATAGGCTTAAAAGGGGTTGCAAATCAAATAGTTGCATGGTTGCAACTAATTTGACCAATTTCAAATGGTTGCAACTATCTTGACACATTTCAAATGGTTGCAACTATTTTGACCAATTTCATTCACATAAATTTATGATTTTAATATTTCAAATTTTCCATTAATCTCCTACATGAATGCAATTGGCTGAAAATACATTGTGTATCCTAAATGTAATCGAGAATACCAGAAAACTTATTGCACCGGGAAATGTAGCTTTCGCCTTGAACCTTTCTTAGTAAAATACTACTGAATATACTTGTCAACCGGTAGACGCGATGTCTTGAACCGTTCGACGTATTGTGTATATCAAGACAATAATACTCACACAGCTCTTTTTCTACACCATAATTCGGCTCATTCGTTGTTATCCATTTTGGCCTTGGACTGCCTTAGAATATTTTTCGAGTGCTCTAGAGGTTTAGCCCTTCCTTGTTTCCTTTAACAGTTGAATGTCGCTTAAACACTCTACCGGGATGATGAATATCAGATACTCGGATAGACTTATTGTATCCGGCAAATTTCCTGCAACATAATATTTAAAAGACGTGAAATACCAAAATATATGAAAACTTTGAGAAATAAGAGCGGGACCCAACGAGAAGGCATAAAAACAAATCTTTACTTCATGGAGGTCTTAAAAAAAATTCTTCCAGAAACCCCTTTTTCCAATTGGCTTCTAAATTTATGTGCATTGAGTTAGCTAATTTTGCTTGCACTGATAACATAGGCTACATACCCGATTTTGGCCCAGAAAAAATTTGAGAAGCTGTTTAGTTTCTAGGGACTGACATGGGGATCAGACACCGATGATCTGAAAAAGGCTAATTCGATTATCTTATACTCCCATCTGCTAGAAATTTTGTTATTAAATTATTAGAGCAATATTATTGTGCTTTGCAGGTTGTGTTGACAGCTGCAGAGGTAGAGTCCCTTCAATCAGGACTTTGTAACCCAGACAAACAAGAATCTTATTTAAAACCTCAGTAAAGTGTTTCAACTGTTTTTATCCTAAACATCTGTATTTTTGTTCGAGTATAAGTTTTCTCGTCTTTGACTGAACCTTGTAATGTTCCATGATTATAAAGTTGGCATCAAATTGAGACAAGCTTCAAACTAACTCTATCGATGGATAATTTCTCCCACACAGGTTAGAACACGGAGACGGAATTTTGAGATCACCTCGTCTCTCAGGATACCTTTACGTCTGAACTGTACCATCTTCATCTGATCAATCTTAGTTTTTGTTTTGAATTTCTCTTTTCATTTATCTGTCTTGATTTCACCAAATACAACAATGGTTTTAAACTACACGGTAAAAGAGGGCTCACTATGTTGTTGAACTCGTTGTAAGTATGGATTTCCCACTTCTACTCGACAACAAAATAGACAGTGTTGAGGAAAACAATAAATCAATAATAGAAACTAAAAATCTGATAGTAAAAGTAGACACATAGATTACAGAAATAGTAAGCAAACATAAAGTCAAATAATAAGCATGTCATCGTTAAAAAAAAAAAAAAGTCAGATAGTTCCAAATAGAAACCAGAGACTTTGGCAACATAAGAAATCTCGAATTGTTTTACTTTGTGAATAAAAGAATGATTTATTTATATTTCAATTTATAACTATCACTACTGTTATGATAAAAATATAATCACCATATTTATTATTTTTTTATTATTATTATAAGATCATTTTGTACATTTCAAAATTATGGATATATAATAAACAAATGTCATGGTTTTATTGCATAATTTTCAAATACTCAATGATTAATTTATGTAATTCAAATTTATTTTATTACATGTAGTGTTGTGATATTTTAATAAAAATATTAATATTTATACAATTATAGCAGTGACTTCTTTCTAATTTAAAACTTTAATCCATGCGTAATTAAGTTACATTTTTTTAAAGGTAATTAAGTGACATGGATGTTGTCGTTGCAAACAAAAAATCATATTATTGTGCTATTATAATTCTCACCATTCAATAATAATTTATATCATTTCAATTCATTATAATCTAAATAGCACAATTTATAAAAACATATCAGTAACTTTTTTTAATTTAAATTTTCTATTCGAGTGTAATTAATATAAACATGTGCATTGTTGTTACAAATATAAAATTATTTTATTTTGTTATTATAATTTTCATAATTCAATAACAACTTAAATTATTTTAATTTATTTTCATATAATATTTTATTGAAATTAACACGTGTCACAATTCCAATGTGCCATTTGGCATAAAAACTAAGTGGAAACCCCGTTTTTAGTTTATTGTATATGATAAGTTACTTAAAAAATATAATTATAATTAATTATAAATAATAATAATAATAATAATAATAATAATAATGTCTAATATGCTCCTTTTTGGAGTAAAAGATAGTTATCACGTGATCAATTCCAAATTCTAATAATTTTTTTTTATGAATTTGTGACAGACTAATCTCCGTTATTAATATTAATTTCTATGTAGACTCATATATTGGCCACATATACATGTCCATACACATAAGCCACTCATATTTATTTAAAAAATATTTTGGATTTCAAAATAAAAATTTTAAATTAAATTATAACATTTTACTAACAGAGTAGGATATTTAATACCTTAATGATTAGCAATCATGTCGCTTTGGTAAAAAATTGAAGCTATGAAATTGTCTTTCAAAAAATACGAGGATTGTTATCTTACTCAAAACATTTAAAGGTTAGATATAATTTCCAGCGAAATAAATTTGTTAACAAGTACTAGTACGTCAACCCACGTGACATATAAGAACGATGCAAAGTAACCTTTCCTTTTCACTAGTCACTTTCCATAGTCGTAAAAAATGCACATAGCAAGCATATGCATAAAGGTTTTTAAATTGCTAACATTTTAATGCAATAACGTATTCTAATTTCAAAGTACTAACAGACTTGTTGAATTAACAATTGTCCAAAGTCAAAACTTAACTTTCTCAAAAGCGTATTATAGGATGTAACCCATGTAATAAGAATCCACGGGATTTTTATAGGAAAATATAAATGGAAACATGTTGAATCATAAAGAATATAAATTAATATGCATGAAAGTAAAATAGGAGATCAATAATTACATATTTTAATTTCAAGTTAAAATAAGTTTAACTTGGTGTATATTTTTATTTATATTAAATAAAGGCTTACTATATGATACAACATGTAAAATAAAATTGGAATCTGGACTAAATTGGTACTATTCCTACGTTTATTTTTTCTCCTCTTCTCTCTCTTTTTTTTTTTACATGTGTATATTTATAACTCCATTCATACATATTTATACTAATAAACATGACCTGAATCATGTGAATACCCAACACACGAAACCACAATCATCCACAGACTTTACCGCAACACCCTCATTTGGATGATTGAGACAAATATTGCTTTTATGTTCTCCTTCTAATTTAAATGATAATTGTATGACCGTAAATCATTAAATATTTATCTATATGATTGTCGCTTGAGAGATCCGTCAGTATATTTCAAAAAGATATATCGATCAATAAGTAGTGACTAATTGTCTTGCCCTTATTGAACCACAATTCAAATAAAGTCATATCATATTTTTTGTAAAGTTTTAACAACCATCGGGTCGTGTCTTTGATGGTGGAATGGATAATTCATAATATTGTCAACCTATCTCCAGATTTCACATTCGAGCCCCGCACAAAGTACAGACAAATTTTTTCTTTCTTTATATTTTTTTCAATTGTTTCTATCTTTCATTCCTTTCAACTTTTAGAACAATCAGATTTGTTGTGTCCCAATATCTTTATATCCACAAATATTATGCAGATTATGTAATATACTTTCTTAAGCAAATTCAATAAGAATCATTACATGTGTTGCTAGTGAACAAAGATTTTGCAACACATAACTTGAGATAAATCTTCATTTACTCTCAAATGTAGCAATAATAAATATAATCTCATATAAATACATTCTGAAATATTTCATATTCATCAGTAAAATGATATTGTTCTCCCCCTGACTAAGACAAGTATAGTGCAACAAAATGATAAGTTCAACACTTTTATTAACTTTTATATGCATCATCAGTGTACACAGATGAACAATTTATCCCACATCGGATTCATATAAGAGTTATCATACTTTTATATAGAAGCATAGTACTTACTCAATGCAGACATGTCTATAAGTGAAGGATATTCAAATTTGATCATATTGTACGATGAGATTCATGAACACCCATCTCTACGCATATTTTGTGCTGTAAAATTATGAAATATACAATTCCAATTGTTAATTTAGAGGTTTGCCAACAACTATAATTTTGTTTATCAAATAATTAATATAGTTAAGCCATAATACAGTTAAGTCGGTTTTTTACTTAATTCAGCCATTTTTTATTTTTTCTACAAACCGATGAATAATATGTAACGTCCCATAAAATTTTAGGTAAATTTCCCCCTTTATAATTACTTTCGCTAGTAAAAAAATTCTATTATGGGCCTGAGTACTGATACACAAAGGGGTATACTGGTACACAAAGAGTGCTGGTATACAGAGAGTGTGCACCGATACCCAAACTCTTCTGTTTGGTTCAGAACTCACTGGAAGCTGGCACACAGAGTGGTATACCGGTACATAATAGTGTACTGGTACACCAAACCTATGTACCATTACACCCAACAAGTGTGAGAAGGTTATAGATTAAGAACTTACTAGAAGTCAGCACACAAAGTAATATACCAGTACACAGTAGTGTACCGATACACCAAACATGTGTACCGTTACACCTAGTCAGCATGAAAAAGGTCTTAAACCCCATTACTTTATGACTTTATAACTCACCTTCTCTTCTTTTTTTTTCATTGTTCTGAAAAGGTAGAGAGAGAAAGAGAAAGGGGAGACTTCATTTTTCTTCCACCTTAAAGCTTGATTTTCATCCAGCTCAAGACCTCGGATGCGGAAAAGAAGTTGATTTTCGGATTTTACGTCATAAGAGGGTCATTGTAGCGTAAGTATTTTTTTCTCGTTTTGTCGTTGATTTTCCTCAGGATGAGTGTCGAGTTGTATTATTGAAATAAATTGGATTTTCTTCTTCTTTTCATCTCGTAAATCATTTATATATCTAGGTTTTATATAATCCGAGATTCGTAGATAGCTCATTTTGGGAGTCGAGTTTCGGAGGCTTTGGGGGTTAATTAATCTCGTTACATTTGTCGTTTAACCTCAAGGTATTTACCTTTTCAACTCGCCATTACATTCTCTACGTGTTGGTATAATTTATATCATTTCGTTTTCTCGGAGATAATTCCTTAATTTCGTATCAATAGTGTTTGGTTGAATAAACTTGGGAAATGTTTTCGTTATGCTGTGCAGACCGTTTTCGTGTATAGGATCACAGTCATTCAAGTGGCGGAGCTTGGAAATTTTGGAGGCGTGAGAAGTGGCATTCGAGTATCAATAGGCGAGACGTGCCGAGAATTTGCAGAAGGGGCATTTATACGCATTTGGGAAGCCAACAAGGTATAGGCAGATTCAAAATCTAAATATATTTTGGAATCTTCGTTAGTATATTTGTAGCACCCCGGCTGTACGTGGGCGGGCGTGTGTGGGCGGACGTCGGCGAGCGGGCATGAGATGCTGTCGAGCTGGCGCGTTGGCAGCCTACCACGCT
>MKEJ01005531.1:0-15493 GCA_001753735.1 Embelia ribes | reverse complement strand
AAGCATTCAAAAATAAAAAAACACACAAAAATTACCCCTAGACTTGAGTATTTTTTTTTCTATCTAGGAGTGGGGTAATTTAATTTAACTTAGGTGGAGGAGCAGATTAATATAGTTCGAATGTACTTTTTTGAACCGAGCGACCGAATATGGCTTTCGTTCTTTGTATCCATTAATTGATGTTGAATAATAAAATATTTTTATTGTTCATTGTCTTATTTGTTACAATTTACTCACATTATTATTTTAAACATTTGATATCAGTCTCGTTCATTATATTTATATCCACAAAAATTGTTGTAATCAATGAGAACATTGAGCAATAAAAAGTTCATTTGTTGTTTGGTTTCTCATTTGCTTGTAATATTTGCTTTAATATAGCCATATTTACTTCGATATAACCATACACTACTTAAAAATTTTAAAGTTATTATGTGGAGAATCACAATCTGACTCTGTGAGTTAATAAGACCTTATTTCAAACAAGGATTTACTCTTCGAAAGGTTGATAATTTGAAAAAGAGTTCACAAATTGAAATCGAAAACTTATCAGACCGAGACTTTCTTAAATCAATTGTTGGAGCTATCGAAGAATTTGAAATAGTTTAGGTTTGAACTGTGGGGGTTGTTCTAATGACAAATATAGAGTTTGGCTCTATTTTGTTTCGGGATTTGATAGAAAATTGTTTTCTATTTGGATTTGGCTTCCTTGGAACCTATATAAGTATATGGGAGTCTTGTTTTTTAGGTATGAGATATTTTCTGTGAGTGAAATCTACTCATGGAGCTTTTGGATGAAAGGAAATACCGTTGAAGTGGAAAGTGGTCTAACAAAGGCATTATTTAGCACGGGAAATTTTTCTTGGGTGTTAAGTGTTTCGTTTCTTTTGGAGGATTGAGAGATTTTTAATGGATCGTAGTGGAAATTATATAATTATAACTATAATGATTATTATAGTTAAATAATTGGAGGACGAAGTTCAATTTGGGTGAATCCTATTATATCGTCTTGCTATTTATTCTTCGTGCATTTTATTTTCCCGCTTATCGGTTTTGAGCTGTTAATCGGTTGTAATCTTTATGGCTAGGTCATTTGACTTGAGGCTATTTTTGGTACTAATCTATCAAATGTTTATGAAAAATAGAAATACGTAATTTTATATCACCGGTTGAACCGTGGACTTACAAAATTGACTATTTTTATTTAGTTTCACAATATCATTTGTGCATTCGTTTTCTTTATATTCACCTATCTTTTTCATTCAATTCCCTTCTAAAAATATTATTGCATAATTTTCAGCCAAAAAATTATGAACCTATTTCGTAATTTATTTCAACTAGTAGCGGCACACGTGCAAAGCACATGATCCAATTATCTACGCATCTTTGTAAACTTAAATGATATATTATACTACACTAATATTATTGAAGTTATTTGCACATATAATCATCACTTTAGAAAAGAAAATGACTAAAATAAACATTAAGCAAAAAAAATTCTCAAATAAATAAACTTACTTGGAATTTATTATTTCTTCATTTATTAACAAATGATTGTAAGTTATACAACGACAATCATATTTTTCCATCCATAATGAATTTATATAAGATGATGTTTTTTATTTTTTGTAAATAATCTCATAATAATATGAAATCAATTTGTAAACATTAATAATGATATTAATAGCTCGAAATTTTATTTAGCCGTAAGAAAGCAGTCTCCAAAATTTCACAACTGTTTCAATGGATAAAAGTGAAATATAGTACGATTGTTTTGAAAACATAATCCAATTGACTTGGCTCTTCTACTTTCAAAGTCAATCAGAACTCTTGCAATTTCTAGATAGCAAGCTGTTGATATAATAATAATTGTTCAGTAGAAGTATAGAATCTGTTGTTTACAATTACTGGAATAAAAGGTGAAATACAAAGTAAATCAAATGAAATATTTATTGAAATTTGTATATTTACGATACCAGACGAGAGCACAGTACGACCGTGTCCCCTTAAACTCAAATTTGTCCTCCATCAATTTGCTTATGGCTTGCACCGACAATGAGTTTCCAAAGTAAAACGTCTGTTCTCACGACTCAAATGAAGCTGCAATCGAGGAGTCTTATCGAGCATTTGATGGTGCAATACTCTATTTCCCTGTATGACTGTGAGTGAGTGTATTTTCGTAAGTGCTATGTATTTTGCTGTGTGTTTAAAATGGCTAAAAATTAGCCTTTTATAGTCATGAAAATTGGGTGTTTCAGCCATAATGGTTGAGTAAACTCCACAACACTCACCAACAGTGGTCAAGCGCAAGGTCTTCTATAAGTTCTAAACTTGTTTGTCAAGTTTTGAAACTTCTACGTCTTTTCAGTAATTTTTCAAAAATATTTTATTGACAAATTAAATACTTTGTTCAAATCATATATATGCACCCAACCCGAGCCATGAACTCGGACCTCTGACCCTGACCTGGTCCCAGAATTGGATGAGGCGCAACTAGTTACCAAGTTCAGGCCCCGAGCCTGACCCCAGGTCTAACCTTGGGCGGGCCCTGCCTGGCACGGACAAACGGCGCAAGTATATGGTGCTTTTACTTTCATGTGTTTGTGTCATATTAGGTTATATCAACTAGGTGCCACACAAGATTATATCACTAGTTGCACATGCAATTGTGTTTATACAATGAAAAAACCCCTTTACTTGGTCAATATGGGACAATTCTCACTCATAAGCTAACCCAACTTTCAATCATCTTTCAGCCCCTTACTTTGACGCCAATTTCCATTCATACCGTTTTATGGTTTTTTACGATGTAATATACCATTTCGAAACTCGTGTTACAAGGTTTAAATATTGCCCAATAATGGAAAAAATTATTATGTGTAACCCGTATAATTATTAGCTCAAAGTTGGAAGTTTTATGAGCTCAAATCTCATAAAACAAATGGAGACCACTTAGTTTTCCAACACAAGCATCATAGCCCTAAATGAAAAAATCATTATCATACTTTTTGCTATACGGAATGAATAAAAAATATAAAATCTATTCAATTAAGATCAAATCTAAGTAATTACAATAACCTAGTTGCTCCCCTCGTATAAAACATTCGCTATAATCATTGTATCTTGTGACTATTTCGCATAATTTTTTATCATTGATATTCATTAATACATCTTTTGTTTCATAAAAAATGAAACAATTAAAAATTTAAATAAAAGTAAAATTAAAGTGGCAAAGCAAATATACCTCAAATTCAATGGCATGTAAAGTTTGTTGAATTTGCTACTCTCATTTTTTTTTTAGCATTAAAAACTATCTAAATAACTCAAGGAAAGCATTAAAAACCTACATAAATATATAGTTCAGAAGAAAAATTAAATTCGAGTTCAGTCTAAGATCAAAGAATCATTTAAAATAGATTCAGTCGGTTTCATGCCATTCCTATAAAAAACCCAACTCAAAGACATATTATTTGATTGCAAACATGAAGGGATGATTAACGACAAATTTCAATTACATAAAAATTGAATTTGATACTTTTATACCAGCGAAGAAAAAACAAAGAAACGGGATATACATTCAATTACATATAAAATAAGATAAGCATAAAACTTAATTACAACATTAATATAATAAATAGTATTTCGCTATACTCTTAAGCTGAAGAAAAATAACAAGCAGCAATGATTTTGATCTTGCAACGATGGAGGTAACCTTTTATCTTTTTGTAACATAAAAATTTATCATTTATATTAGTGGTGGTAAGTCATTAATGAAATTTATAATTATTCAAATATTTTAATGACCACACAATCCCTTTGGAATTTTCTATTCAACTATTTATTTATTAGTAATTAAGACTTTAATATTAATTCACATGGGTATAAATATTAGATATAATATCTTATTTTTTATTCTTCACTTAATTAAAGTTCGTATAACATATACGTATAATTTTGTGAGTAAATATTAAAAAATTATGTCTAATATGTACCTTGTGGAGTTGAAAGTTAATTGTTATAGTGTCAATTCTCGAATTTTATTTATTTTTTCTATGAATTTTCAACAGTTTAATCTTCGTGATTAATTTTTATTTTCTCATGCACACTTATGCCATATATATATGTGCCACATATAACTCATACTTATTTGAAAAATATTTTGGACTTCAAAATAAAAAATTAATATTAATTTATAATATTTTATTAGTGGAGTAAAACATTTAATGTCTTACTGACTTATATTTAACAAATTACTTATTTATTCTTTTTTTGTATCTACACAGGTGAAAAATTAATGTAATTTTATTATTCATGTAAGAACATTTTTGGAATAAAAAAAGAATGAAAATTTTGATTCTCTTCATCCTTTTTACAGTTAGTAGTTCGATTAGATATGCATAAAAAAGACTATGTTAAAAAAATGGAACTAAGAGTACCTTAATAAAGAAGATACGTAGAAAAAGAATGGACGTCAATGATTCCGTGAATGAAACAAATTAAAGGAGGTGGGCCTACACATTGTAGGAGTTGTTTGTAGGAGTAGTTTTTAAGCAAGAATTGGAAGTTAAAAATTTTCGATTTTTAGCTTAAAATTGCCAAAAAAAAGCTCAAATTAATTTAGAAAGTAGGTATGCTAATACAGTTGAATTTTTAAGTTAAAAAACCAAAAATTTTGAATTAAAAATAAAACCTCAACTTAAGAAATCTCCATGCGACAAGACAATTAAGCCTTGGAGGATACTGCCTTGTTCGGTTGCCTTTAGTTTTAGTTTACTTTTGTACTTTTATGATGTGTTAAGTGTAAATATTTTTTTGAAGAAAAATGCGATTGAAAAGAAAATATTATACTTAAATTTTTTATTTTTTGTTAAGAGATTTTACTTTTCGTTATATTTTCTCATGTAAAATCTTTACACCACAAGGAGCCTTAAGTAAAAGTAAAAATATGTATTTGGTGCATAAAAAAAAATAATTATAATTTATACTTTTGAAGCATAAAAGTATACTTTTGTACAAGTAAAAATGTTGAAATTTTTTCCATAAAAAAATACTTCTTTCATAAATTACACTACTATCAACTAATTTTCACAATTTTTAATAAAAAAAATATTACTTTTAATTTTTATCAAACATATATAACACTTAAAAATTTTACTTAAAATTATATCTTCCAACCAATACTAAAAAAATATATTTTTATATAGTTATAAAATACATCCAAACTCGCCCTAAGGGTCCCTTCACCGTTGTATCTATACCTAACAGCCCAACTATAGAAAAAACATCAGCCAAAAAAATAAACAACATGATCGTAAAATCCTTAATACGCAAATGCATAAATTTAAAAAAATGAACTCCCTTTTCACTCAATTACTCCTCTCTCCATCTCCACCACCAAGCTCGGTACTCCCCTCTCTCTCTCTCTCTCTCTCTCTCTCTCTGTATATATATATATATGATGCATATATATATATACATGCGTTACCTTTAATATGATACTGATTAGTCTCATGTTTTTGTAATTCTAGGGCTTATACGGGGCGTTTTCGAGGTTTAATTTTCGTTCGCTTTGTTCGAGCTCGAGGGGAGTGAGAGAAATGGCGAGTAGACCGGTTTCGTCTGTGCAGAGCTTGCAGGTTTCGGAATCGATTTCGTATTTGACTCAGAGAGAGGCGGCTGAGGTGGACGAGATTTTGATGGGGCCGTTAGGGTTTAGTGTTGATCAGTTGATGGTGAGTGTTTGATAATTCTGTTATGATGTTAAGCTAGTGTTTTGTTGTGTTCGTTGAAACGAGAAAAGGGTAATGTGGCTGAGAAATTACAGGGGAACGAGTCAGTGAGATTTTATATATACTTGTATGTAGAAATTTTCAGCATTGACACATAGAAAAGAGAAGACAATGTTATAATAAAAAACATTTATCTCTTCTGCATGACAGTACATGGAGGTGGTACGTAAGAAATTCCTACATATAATTATTTATAAAATCCAACTTCTGATAAAATTTTGTTGTTTATGGTAAGAATCTACGTTGTTACAAAGATGGTGGTATATTTTAAAAATGATTAAACTTGATTTATCTCTTATTGTTGCGAGTTTACCAGTAGTAAGGAAAGTTCTAAGAAGCGAGTTCCCAATATGAGTTTTGGAAACTAAGAGTTTTCTTGTCTTAAGTTTCCTGGTTCTGAGAGAGTTTTTTGATAAATATAGTTTGAAGCTAATGTTTTCGAATGATTGGGACAAAATGGAAGGATTCTGGAAAATAATGAAGGGAAATACATATTTGATAAGAGCAATGCTTACGTTAGTCGACTTTCGCGTGACAGCCGGCAGATGCATCTTTTATGTCCATCATATACGTGTAATGCCTGTTCAAGATGTACTGTTAGGATGCTTCAGTTGTGACTGACTTTAGCGTATGCTTTTTTATATGGGCATTCCAACTAGTGTAACTATTTTCAACCCATAATTTTTTTAATCCTTATTCATTAAATTATAAAGTAGAGGCTCGTATGTGGAATATACCCACACTACACTCCTTAAACTTAAAAATGGAACTGGTGATTGAATAGTAGTAATGTAGTTTTGGGTAGAAATGCCACTAACCCTCTATATTTTAGAGATTGAATAGTGTTTGGGCATTGGATGCATTGGTGGGAGGGTTCCCTTTGGCTTAATCCTTAAAATTTATGATAGGGAGCCATTTAGGGCACTGGTGGGAGTGCCCTACCAGCAACTGCTCCCAACTTTTGTACTTTATTGGATCACATATAAAAAATGATAAACTCGTGATATAATGTTATAAACTTGGTAATAGGCGTATGCACCCAAATTGATTTGAATTTTGTAACTTGATTTCCCTAAACTAAAGAGGGATTTAATTTGAAATATACAACACATCACTACTACGCTACTACCACCTTGGCACCTCCTGGCATCCACCGGTCGCCATATACCTTTCCATAGAGAAAAATAGTTTGACATGTTGCGTCCTGTCAAGAAAATTAGTTCCAAATGGCAGATGTAGCATTATCTTCTTGGTGGTCTCAGACCATATTTAAATCTATTCTGTTAATTACAAAAATATCATTTCTTTGTTTCATTTTTTTAAACATGCACATTTGCTATTCCCTTCATCCACCATCTTTTCGTCACTTGAATCTAGGTTTGTTATTGTTGATATTATTTGGAAGATTTCAACTTCCTATAACATGCTTTTTGAGATGGTGGCTGACAGATCAATAGTAGCAGTGGCTGTGTCTTAATATGTTATTATTTGTTGATGAATAATACATCAAAAAATCAACCAGGATCACATGATCCATCAACGTTATTGGATGGGACTTGGGAATGAATAATGACAGGATCTTCTTTGCATTTTATATGTAGGAATTGGCTGGTTTGAGTGTTGCAACTTCAATTGCAGAGGTAAGCCTTGTGTGTTTTTTTTGTATTTGATGACTCAACTCTTGCTGTTTAATTCTTTTGAGCAATTTGTGAAATGCAGCTCTAATATGGGCTGGATATGAATTATTTGTAAAAATGATATTGATTATCAGCAATGCTCTAGTGTGATTGTGTATTTGCTAAATGGTTTTTGACAGGTATACAGATCAACTGAGTATAAGCGTGTTCTTGCTATTTGTGGTCCTGGTAATAATGGTGGTGATGGTCTTGTAGCTGCTCGTCATCTACATCACTTTGGGTATAAGCCTTTTGTTTGTTATCCTAAGCGCACTTCTAAACCACTTTATGATGGTCTAGTTACTCAGGTATGATCATGGAACTGAAGTGAGAGCACAATTGACATTTTATTTGATTTTGTTTTCGCAAAGTGCTCATCTTTTGTTGTAATTTTGTAGCTTGAATCACTATCAGTTCCTTTTCTTTCGGTGGAAGATCTGCCTGTTGACTTATCGAATGACTTTGATGTCTTGGTAGATGCAATGTTTGGATTCTCATTTCATGGTAATTTCTTCTAGATCAGTTGATGCATGCCATTTTCTGCATCTGTCAGTTGAATTCTTTTTTCTCTAATCAACTCTCAGAGAGTTAAAATAATTCTTCTATTTACAAATTCTCCTCCACATTTATTAGTTATTACTAATCATTTAGGTATACTATACATGTTTGCATAGCTGCACTTAGTTGTCTGTCTATATTTACTTATGTGGAACTATGGAAGGAATACCTGAAGTATGCAACTTTTATGAAAAGGTTAGAATGTTGCTGAGGTTGAAAACTTATTGTAAGTGATGGCAATAGGCTTGGAACTGTCCATGCTCACATGAGAAGTCCTAAAAGTCTATGGTATTGAATGTGTACTTCACTGTTAAGTTTGGTGAATTAAGAAGATTCAGCTGCATGATATGAAAATGATGTTCATAGGAATTCTTAATTGTACCCATCTTTTGTCCTGTTTAACGGTTAATTGATGATAGAATTTTTTCTTGCACTCTTGCATGAATAAGTTTGTGGTTAAAATTATTATCCTAACATGGTAGATCTTATTAAAATGCATCTTCACAATTACATATATTGAGAAACTTTATCTCCAAGTTCTTCAGGTACCCCAAGGCCTCCTTTTGATAATCTAATTCGACGGTTGATACGTCTTCGAACTCATCACCAGGTGCATCAGAAATCACCTGCTGTTGTTTCCATAGATATTCCATCTGGGTGGCACGTTGAAGATGGAGATATCAGTGGAGAGGGCATTCGACCGGACATGCTGGTATAATTTGACGGAGACTGTCGTCTAGTTTGCTCCAGCTTTTGGATATGATTATTTCTATAGATTTTTGGCTCTTCTCTTGGAATCGATCATCATGTAATGGATGCATTTTAATTGTTTTGTAGGTTTCTTTAACTGCTCCAAAGTTGTGTGCTAAGAAATTTTCTGGCCCTCATCACTTTCTTGGTGGTAGATTTGTTCCGCCATCTATAGTGGATAAATTTAAACTCCAACTTCCACCATATCCTGGCACCTCTATGTGTGTCCGAATCGGAAAACCTCCACAAATTGACATATCAGCTCTGAGAGAGAACTATATATCTCCTGAGTTACTTGAGGATCAGGTGGAGTTTGACCCCTTTGATCAGGTATATTTTCATTTGGAAAATTCAAGTCAATATAACTAATGATTGCTTCTATTAATGGATACAACTAGATCAATTACGAATGATCTTGCAAATTCAGTGTCTTGACTTGATTAATTAGCATTTTAAAATCAACTTGAAGTGAGTTTGGCGACTCAAAAACTTTAATTGTAATAGTAAAACGGAAAGTTGTGTTGCAGTTCCAGAAATGGTTTGATGATGCAGTGGCTGCAGGCCTGAGGGAACCAAATGCTATGGCTTTGTCAACTGTTGGCAAAGATGGGAAGCCGTATGTTCTCTCAGTTGTGTGTTAGTTTTTTTAATTTTTTGTCCTTTTCTTTAGCCAAAGGACTATTTGAATGTCCTTAGTTTCTTTTAGATTATCACTTGGAAAAATATTTTTATTTCTGTATTATCTTTCTCTGAGGTGCGACTAACGTTTCAGGCCAGAATGGTTTCTGTAGATTATCAAATTTTGTGAAATTTAAGGACCTCATTCTTACAGTTATCCTATCTTGTTCTTGACTTTTGTTAGTTTTGAGAAACCAAATATGTGGATAATCATTTTTTTTTAATTATTTGACTTATTCATAGGCCACCTTCTTTGGATTATTTACACAAATAAGTTACCTTCATGTCTTTTGATGTTTTCATACATTAACTTGCATAAATAACCAGTACTGTAGGTAGATGTTGGCATTGCGTGAGAAACAATGTTTATTGGCCATTTGTATAACTCTTAATTAACTACTGCTTATTGCAGTTCATCAAGAATGGTATTGCTGAAAGGATTTGATAAAGCTGGTTTTGTCTGGTCAGTGACCTTTAACTCTTTGACAGTAATGGCTACATCTAAGATGCTGTTATGAATACATCTAAGATGCTGTTATGAAGGCCATTATATTCATATTTATAATGTCATCATGCAGGTACACCAATTATGAAAGCCGTAAGGCTTGTGAAATATCTGAAAATTCTCATGCAGCTCTTCTGTTTTACTGGAATGAGTTAAATCGTCAGGTGCCTTTCACTTCTTAAAGCATAATGGCTAGGGAGGTTGTGACTTGTGAATCTTATTACAAAGAGGTGCTTAATTTATTTAAAGATCAACTTGTTTTGATTACAATAAATTCTCAAATCAACATACCGCAGGGAAGACGTAAAAATGTGCGGTGTACATTGACTATTCATTATTCTGTAGTCATGTATTTAGGATTTTGACGTGGCCTTCTGCACTGCACTTGGGAACTGAATCTTCCTACCTCCTCAAGTAATGGTTTAAATTCTTTAGGCCTGAAATGAGGCCTGTTTGGTGGAAATGAGAAATTACATTTAAGGTCGAGCATTGGTTATTTCATCTTGCTGTTTGTTAATCAATGATCTTTATAAAGAGTAACGGCCAATCTGTAGAACAATTCTGAAGAGAAGAGAAAAAAGAAATAAAGAAAGAAAAGAAGACACCATGAGTGATTGAACTTTGTAATTTCCCATGCTTGCAACTTCAAGAAAACTTTGCTTCCGGAGGTCATGCTCTGTCTGCTGAAAAAGATTATTTTCCTTTAATAGAATTATCTGTTTGTTATCTAATCATTGTAGCTGGGAGATGATAACTTGCGATCTGACTATCAAGCAATGATGTATCCCTCTCCATCCAAACTTTTATAGACAAGAACAAACTGAAAAGCTGTGTTTTCTAGGTAAGAGTAGAAGGATGTGTGGAAAAAGTTTCTGAAGAAAAATCCGATCAGTATTTTCATAGTCGTCCTAGAGGAAGTCAAATTGGAGCAATGGTTAGCATGCAGGTTTGTTTTACTATGATTATCTAGGAAAGATGGAAAAGTTTTTTTTTCCTATCGCTGTCCCCTTTGTAACATGTGAAGTGCTGTTTTGGATGACCTGAACCTTACATGTTATTCTGTCAGAGCATGGTAATTCCTGGACGGCATGTTCTGCATACCGAGTATGAAGAATTAGAGGCGAAATTCTCTGATGGGTAAGTTAGTAGCAATCCATTAATTGGTATTCTGGAAAACTTCTTTGGTCAATTTGCATGTTTAGAAGCTGAGGCCTGTGTAGAAAGGTCTAAAGACTCCTTAAGTTATGGCAATTCCCCCTTGGGTCTAATTCAGTATTGTGCTTTTTTATGATGCTGGCACCGAGATTTTCTTTTCCATAAGAAAGCAGCAAATTTTTGCACCCTACAAGATTTTATTAACCAAATATATGTGTTATGCAGAAGTTTGATTCCCAGACCTAGACATTGGGGAGGATACAGATTGAAGCCAAACTGTTTTGAATTTTGGCAAGGACAACAATCACGTCTACACGATAGGTAAGTTCCTTGTACCTCAAGCCACTCATTGCAATCACATTTCGGGTCAAGAGAAGTAAGTTCTTTGGTTCCCATAAAAGCAGAACGAAGGAAAGGGAACAGATGAAAGTTCACACAAAAGAGAAGTCCTTGTTTGTTTTTGTAAACTATGGGCCCAAAACCTTATTTTAGTGATGAACCTTGAGTCCGCTGTCTGAATAATCTTCGAAAAATGTTAACAGCTTTAAACCTGTAAAAATAGTATACTGATGGTAAAAGCACCTGCCTTGGGGATGCCATCCCGGAGCTAGGCGCTCGTGTGGGTGACACCTGGAGTAATGCTATTTGAGCAGAATATTCAAAATTTCAAAATTGACGCAGATTGAGGTAGCAGCGGCCTATTTTCAATGCAATTATTTGCCTTTTACTTTAACAGAACTTTGGTTTCGATGTAAAGATAAAGCTCTTCTTTAACACAACTTTGATTTTGATGTAAAGATAAAGCTCTTCATTGGTAAATTTTCATCTTTTTTAACATATGCAAGTTTTGACTTTGCATTTTATTCCTTCCACAGGATACTATATTCTCCGGAGACTGTTGACGGAATGAAAGTGTGGAAGATTGATAGGTTGGCCCCATGACTAGTATACTCAGCATCTTCGTTATGAAAAGTTTGTCAGTGAGCTTTTCCTTTCAAGTTGTTGAATTCTATTAAAAATTTTATTTGTATACGAGTAAATTTCGGAGTGAATAAAAACCATTTTTCGAAGTTATAAACGTAACCAGAAACCATGATTCTACTGATTGATTCATTCAACCGATGTTTATTAAAATTGGATCGTATAATGCTTAAGCCTTTCTATATTGTTCTTCTGAACCTGTAATAAGTTTATTGTTCTTTTTGACATGATCATAATCGATTGTTTCTTGATTAAGTTCTTGTCGAATCCGGAAGAAGGTTTGGTCCCTGTTTAAACTTTCTGCTGTGTAAGATTTCTTTTACCGAACACCATTAGTTACTTTTCACTGGTGTGAAATTAACAGCAGCCCCCGAAAAGCACTCCTAGATATAGCTTATGAAATAGGGAGCCATTGTTCGTCTGAAAGTATTTTTTAAATTTGGGGTTCTAATGTGGAAATATCCAGAGTCTAAGTGGATGAAAATATACTCTTCGGTGTGCCCTTTAGTGGCATAATCTTTCAAATTTGTGCAAAGAGTGACACTCTTGTGAATTTATTCTAAAGGCAGGGGTGGTGGTGGGGGGCCTGGGTACCTTTGCCATTATGCCATATTTAACACTATTAGTACCACTGAGAAAAAGACAGTAATGCCACCCCACAAAATAGGGGCCCTCTGGTCAAACTGATCACCTCATGAAAAGTAGTTACAAAACATTCACTGCATTTGTTACCTTTCCCACCGATCTTGGCAACAACTAATTTAATTCCCAAAACGCGTGCATGCCCAAAAGTCATTGGATTCCTTATAAAGTTAAAAAGTTAACAAAACTACAAACATATATATGAATTACAATTGCAAGTTACAATAACTCAATTTGCATGCGCCAAAAGAAACATTCCAGTCCCTTGGTTCAAGTGTTAGATAGTACTACTTGCCATTGTCTTAGCAATTCCTCTCACAAAATTCATTAGCTCCGAAAGAGGTTATACTCGTTTAAATTCTGCAGAAACCATGCTATGAACGGATAGCGATGGGCAGCCAATTATTATAAATTAAAAATTTGATATTTTCTCCAATATTTTAATATAAATTCTTTTGCATGCAGCATTAAACCCGCAAAAAAAATCGATATTATTTTCTATAATGTTCTGTCCCCATCATTTTCTGTTACTTGCTCACCCTGCGTGTTTGCAATTAGTCAGAAAGGCTAGCTTGAATAAACATTAGCACACAGAGGTATAGGACTTCGAAGCTTCGTTGACCATTGGCATCTCAATGATGTGGATTCTTGCGGACATATCAACGTATGGAATGGAATTGAAAGAACGCGAGTGAAAGAGCGGATCACAAAAAAGAGTCAGCTCAAGGTACTCCTTGTTGTGCAATAGCCTCGTGCTGACATGGCAATGATAAGGTAGCGATGGTTCGACCATAGTACCAATTTCCAACTTAGGCTTATTCGTATTAGCTCAACCTTGACATCTCTCTCTTTAAGGCTCTTTCCTTTAGATTTATCAACAATTTAGATTTCTCTGATTCATCAACATTAGACTGTCTCATAATTTGCACCACAAATCCATTATTGTCAACAAGCCTC
Source organism: Embelia ribes (assembly GCA_001753735.1). Lineage (NCBI taxonomy): Eukaryota > Viridiplantae > Streptophyta > Magnoliopsida > Ericales > Primulaceae > Embelia > Embelia ribes. The sequence continues at coordinate 1,802 of MKEJ01005531.1, read as the reverse complement.
GATCTACTCTGCAACATCCCCGTTGACCTTGACTTGTTCAATCTTATAGCAGGCATCTTCACAGCTAATCCCACCCTCCTCATCCCACAGCCCAAATGGTGATGATCCGATGGCCTAAAGTTAATCTCACGAGCCGACCCCACAGACTTCGACCGACCCACACGATCGCTACTACTTGAAGAAGCATCTTCGTGGTCCGATTCTACGACTGAAATAGTGGATAAGTTCCTATTCCTTCTACAGGGGCTCTTGATGATCTCTGTACTATCATCCAACGGCTCATATTTAATCGACTGCGATGAAACCTTCACGCACTGGCCCATGCTTCGCCCTATCTTGTTTAGGATTGGCGATTTCACTCTTTTATACACTGCTTTTAAGCAATCAACAACCTCCAACATTGTCGGCCGCTTCTCAGCCGATGGCCCGACGCACCTCACAGCCAACACTGCCAGTTGTCGCACCGCCACCTCATCCTCAGGCAACGCAATCCTTGGGTCACAAATCTCTTCATAATCTCCGGCTCTAATCAGCGGTCCTGCCCAGTCCACCACCGAAGGGGGACTAAAATTCATGTCGATGGCATTACGGCCGCTAATAATCTCTAACAACAGTATCCCGAAGCTGAAGACGTCGCTCTTGGCGCTGAGGTCACTCGGTGCGAGGTAGCCCGGATCTAGGTAGCCTAGCGTCCCTGCTGGGGGCGTGCATTTTGCACGCACGTCCTCCACATGTCCCCTCAAGGCCAGCCCGAAATCGCTTAGCCTAGCGTTGAAATCTCCGTCTATTAGAACATTCGAGGATTTTATATCCCTGCTATGGAAATTAAATGAGAACAAAATCCTCTATCGAAAAGCTCAATCTTGTATATATTAGGTTCATAATTATTGATCACATTTACAAAGATGGTCACTTCTTATGTACGAACTAAAGGACACTAATTCCTTTTATCACTGGGCGATTCTGCTTATTTTTCAATGAAACTCATTGATTCATTTTTTTAAATAATTGGGGAAATCATTATTGTTTAAGAACAACAGAAAATATTGCTCTGGACTTATATTGCTGCTTTATCCAACTACTTTTAAAACGGTATGTTTTCATTTATTGCTCTAATGTTTTCATTTATTGCTCTAGTTACAGTGCTAATTACAAATCCAATACATAGTACTATTCTGGTTTTTGTAATAATTAAAAGCACTGTATCACATGTCGTACTAAATATCCAACTCACTTTTGGAAGCAAAATTACGAAATTTAGTTATGAAATACCGTTGATGCCAGCTGATTCTAGAGCAACAATTAGAAGCAGATTTTAATAATCACAATAGTAAATATGAAAGGTGAGAGGTTTTATACATGCGAGATGGAAGATTTTTCTCCATATTTCGATTCAGAATGTGACACATAATATTGTTGTGGATCTTATACTCATTAAAATTTAATCTTGATATCCACACAAATTCAATATGATGCAATTTAATATGATGCATTTTGAACGATAATATATAAGAATTTTATACATGCTAGTATAGATAAAATCACAATCCAAGTAAGTTTTAGGATTACGTTTATAATAGCACCAAAAATCACTAATGTTCCTCATGGTTTGGAAAAAAATATTATTTGGTCCCCATATTTTCAATTGCAACATTAGTCATCCTCAAATTTATTGGTATCCATAATTTATATAGATTTTAGGTTTGGATTTTCTGAATAATAAGCCGGACCCAGAGCATATAAGTATAAATTTTAAAAAATAACTGAACCTATGTAAAAAAAAAATTATACTGTAAATTTAA
>MKEJ01005523.1:0-10273 GCA_001753735.1 Embelia ribes | reverse complement strand
AAAAATATTCACAAAAGGTCACAATTACACCAGACATCCCTGAGAGCAAACAAAGAAGCCAAAAAAAAAAAAATGGTTTTGAAACCCCTGAAAGTCTGATCTATGGATAAAATTGGTTTGCCCAATTTGAGACATCTCTCCAAATAGATTTGTAGTTGGTTTAATTTGTTTTGCTTTTGGTAAGTTTTGCCTCTGTTTCTTTGTTTGTTTTCTGATGTATAGCTTGTAACTCTTTAAACTTTTGTCCCATTTTAAAAAAATTTTGGTTTTGCTTAAAAAAAAAAAAAGTTGTAATTTAAGAGCATACACACCAGCGTTTGAGTTTTATATGAAAATTGTTATGACAATTTCTAAAATTTGTATGCTATGAAGGGTGAAAGTCAAGTTTTGAATTTTAAAAATAGTGTTTTGAGAAAAACCGGTGAAAACGGTCTATTCTGCAAGAAGATAAGGTGTAGGGTCTTTTTGGAATCAGAGTAGTCCTTTTTTTTTTTTCCTTATCTTTTCTTGAAATAATTCTCTACTAAAATAAGTTGTTTTTTCTTACACCGTCCGATACCTAATAATATTTTTAACTCTTTGCATTAAATTATATCATCATCAAAGATAAGGTTTTAATGTTGGAATAGTGAGAAAAGATATAGTAGGATCTCTACCTATATGGATGAAAATAGTATAGTAAAAATATGTATATCATAAAACTAGATGATCAAGTTGTTTGAAATAAAAATTGGTGACATCTAAAAATGTAAGTTAATCAACTCACATAATATATTTTTTTTATTCTATTCAATCTATTCTAATTTATTAATATTCTAAATTATGATGTTGATGAATGAAATATGAAAAGGACAACCACTAGGAAAGTTTGGATTAATGTCGCCGCTTTCCTTTTTCGGTTGTGCAAAAAATTAACTCTTTTTTATTTGGGAGTGCCAAATCACTACATAAGTAAATATATTACTATTGTTGTCCCATAAGATATTAGGGAGAGAAAAAAATACAAAAGGTTATAAGTGTAACTTGGTTATTTATATTAATTCAAAATTTGATAAATTAATATTAACTTTTATTTAAAATTATATGCTGATCAATCGGCTGTGTGAATGGAGTAATTAACATTGTTTTATAGAGGGTGATTATTATTTAAAAAACGTGGAATAATCTAGACTGCATAAATATAACGGTATATTACACGTTGCCCCACAAGGTTTCAGATAATTTCAAAAAACCGCTAAGGTCTCTAAAATTACACTGTCCATTTTATTTTACCCCCAAAATTTTCTGGGGAAAAATAAAAGTCATATTTTATGTTAGAATAAATAAAAAATAAAATTTAAAAATGCCCCTTAAATCAAACTTAGGTGCTGATTGGGGAAAAAGTGTAATTTCTAATACCCAAGGGGTAATTTAAAATAATCAAAAATCTCATGGGGAAACGTGTAATTTACCCTAAATATAACCGATATCTTTTCATATATACGGAGAAAGTGACATGACCAGTTGAATCTAAAGTGAACGAGAAAGAGACTTGTGACATCGATAGTTTTGTTTGGCACATTTGTATAATTTATTTTAAAATTAGTAATTAAAATTTAATTAATTTTTATGGAGGTTCTGTTCTTTTAATTTCAATCACACATTTAAAAATAAATGTACCAAATTTAGCAGGCATAGTTGCCCGACATCACCTGCCGCACATAATGTCTATTTCCCCTCATGACTTACGGACACAAATGAGAGACAAATTTTTAGATTTATAAACAAAATTTAATATTTCAATCTAACTAATCTATAAAAAGTATCAATTATACAAAATATTTCATATATTTTTTTTTTCAAATTTATCTTTCATCTTATTTATTTGTAATAGAAGTTATTATACCCAAAATTATAATTTGATTAATTTTAACTTACATATTTTTGTTAAGAGATAATACTCTATCTTAAGATTTAGATTGATAATTATCACATATTTACCAAATTTAACAAAATATATAAATATCATATTAATTTTCAAAAGTACAAATTAATATTTTAAAATTTCAATATGATGCGTACTTAAAATTTCAATAAATGATAATTAAAGGACTTTTATTTTTATTTAACTACTCTGTAAAAAGTGTCAGCTTCGTCAAATATTTCATACATTTTTTCTTCTAAGTTTGTCCTTAATCTTATACATTTGTAACAAAAGTCATCATATCCAAAATTGTAAATTAATTACTCCATACTCTATTTTAAAGATTTAGATTTATAACTATCATATATCTATCAAACCTAACAAAATATGTAAATATTATATTAATTCTCAATAGTACAAATTAATGTCAAGAGTTCACAGATATATCTCGAAATTTTTATATGATGCATACTTAAAATGCTGATAAATAATAATTAAAACATTTCTATTTTTATTAAAAAAAAATAGTTAAGGCCTCAATTGTAGAGAAAAAATAATATTTTATATATCATTCATTAAATACTCAAAACATCACTCTAATAAATTAATAGGAGTAAAATTAGAATAAAAAATTTTAATATTTTATTTATTTTTTAAATAAACACTTAAAAAAGAAATAGATTTTTTATTTTAAAGTATACCCTATTTTTATTAAACATATTTTTTTATGACCACTAAAATAGATAATTCATTTATTAATACTCAAATTATGTTACTAATATTTGTTAAGTGTTTAAGGAATGAAATCGAGCTGGCAAATGATATAATGGTCTACAGATTAACCGTATACGGACATAAGGCCGAACATATACGGACACAAAGTAAACAGCATACGGTTACTCGACCGTATATAGACGGAAGGATGACAACATATGGACAATCAACCATGTAAGGACAGAATGGGGATAGCATGCGGTCAGAAGATCGATCATAAAAATGATTAATACACAACCATGTTTCAAGAACTTCTATCATATATCGACCCAAGCTCGAACACTATAAATAGAGGATTTCACCAATACTTCAAATCATTCCTTCAAGTTCTCTCATCTCTTTAAGTAACAAGTAATAGTTCAGTAATTTAAAATTTCATAGTTTTTTATTTGCTTGTAAAATCCTATACTCAAGAGCGTTAATCTTCTAAATTTATGAGTATAAGGGTTCATTCGTAAACTATTTTTAATACTACTAGATTGTGAGGGTATATCTTCATTTGAAGGGTTGCCTTAAATAGAGTGGTTAGCATCCGTAAAGCTAATTGAATTGTAATATTTATCTTGGTGATAAAGAAATCTCAAGCAACAGTTGGGAGAGTGGACGTAGGAGATCAACTGTTTTTTGGCAGAACCACTATAAAACTCTATTTGAAATCTCTTCTCTTAACTCTTATTATGCATATTTTATTTAGTTGTGTATTAAGTATTTATTTTTTCAAACAATTCACCTCCCCCTCTTGTTTGCCTTAGGGACAACAGTAGGAATGAGATACTAATCTTGATGTTTCCGGCCAAATTTATGGCCAAAGTTGTAGTTGGAGCGGAATTTTGGGCATAGATGCACTTTTTCGGCTGTCAATATTTAGGGGGCTCTGACCACCTTTTTGGTAACATTCTAATTGCACTCCGACCATATCACCAGAGAAGACGAATTTGTAGGAAAGGCCACTTGCTTTGGGAAAGGAGATTGGGAAAAGAAAAAGGAAAAAAAGAGGGGGGATTCAAAATTTTCAGGGAAAGTTTGGCCATGCCGGCCAGTGGGCGAATCCTGGCCACCTAGCCGGAGTAGTAAATCCATAGTGTTACTTCATGTGTCACATCAATCACTCATGAAAGTGTCACATTTTCTTTCAAAATTCAAACTCACCTTGAAGACCACAAGAAAGGGGGAAATGGTTGTGTTTGAATTTGAATGAGTGAGAAATTAGGATGATGATTAGATGGGCTAGGGTCTTGTTATATGGGAGAGTGTGTTGATGGAACCTCATCCTAAGTAAACACTAGTACAATTGAGGTTGCATCACTACCAAGGAGGGCCGGTCTATAATTTTCCGATCACAAATGGTCAAATTCCAACCGGGCAAGGCCAGCTATTCTCCATTTTTGGGCAGGATTGAAGAGTGTAATTAAATAGCAATAGTTGTGTTTGTAAATAGATTCTTAGCTTTCATGTATCTATAAACATGATGATTAAGTTTCCATTATGATTTGGAATCTTGGGTTTGACCGGATTCATCGATTCTATTTGTTTGTTTGTTTGTGTAGCTTGGTAGTCAGTCTGTTGACTACTTGACTTAAGGTAAGGCGTTAATCGTTGAGAGGTGCGCGTTGCCATAGTTTGGCTGGACGAATGTCGCCTTTGAACTTCTTCGTAAATTTTTTTTGGTAGTAACACATTGAACCTTCCAAAAAAACAAGGGTAAATTCGAATCTTACAAGGCAAATGTGCTTTCTTGATGGATGAATGTCAATGGAGTGTACAATTCCAGAAGCAGCTCTACGAGACCTGAAATTTTTATAAGTAAAGACACAAAATCAGTGACTGCAATTACTAAACGCAAAAAACAAGAGACATCCTTCGTTATGTTTACCAAACAATGTTAAGTGATATTACTGGATATTTAAAGGCAAGTGGAAGCAACCAAAAACTACACCGTATTTTCTTGCATACATTAATTATTGGACCTTGCCCCCTCTTACAAGGACTATTTAAATTTCTGTCGAGCTCGTGAAATATTAACATCTGAGAAGACAATTTACAGACTTGGACAACCAAAGTCACAACTATTTCTATAATTATCAGAAAGAGGGCCAGGGAAAAAATTACAGTGCAAATATAGTTCAAAAAACTGGTCGCAGTTAAGCTTCTAGTACAAGAGAAATATTTGCTCCAGAGGGACATGATTCAAGTTTAGAATACATAAACAATCATAAAAATCCAAATCCTTACCAAAAGCTCAAAAGCCCATCATATCAACAAATAAGAACTTTATTCTCTATCAAAACAACCACCAAAAAAAAAAAAGAAAAAAGAAAAAAGAAATAAGAAATAAAAAAGAAAAACAAATAAGAACAAAAAAATATCTAATTAATCATCTGTGCAAGTCATCACTTATTATCTAATACGTGATTAGATTGAGAACAGCTGACCTGTAAGAAAGTAAAGCCAACAACATCTAAAATTTGAAACAGTTTGTGCTCAAAAGAAAGATATGGATCATGCTATGTAGTAAATTGGCTGGAGGAAAAAGGAACTCTGATATTACTAAAGGAAAGGACTACTGCCAAATTCAAGAAAGAGAAACATAGAGACCGATCAGAAATCCTTTTGTAGACATAACATAAGATCATCACAATCTACAAAACTAACCACAACAAGAAAAAAAAGAAAAAGAAAAACTTGAAAGCAAGTTGTAAAATAGTTATTGGCTGAATCTACAAATTAACTTCAGCTCGATAATATGGGTTAGCGAGAGAAGCTCTCCCTCCTCACTATGTTTTTATCAGAATTTTATTTTCTTACATATAAATGCAAAAAGTTCAATCAAAGGAGATGAGGGAAAGGTTGCTGGTTTTACGACAGTTAGATTGCAATGAAGCTGTAACTTATCAAAAAAATAATAATAATAAATAAACAATAAAGATTGCAATGAAGCCGAGCAAGAAATGCCAAGGTGAAATTTCATGCTTTGGTAAACTATTAAAAGGAGACTTTACGCCAAAGACAAACGGCATAACTGGGGTTTGAGTTTTCCTTGCTGATATGTTCTAATCAAGAAAGCAAGTAAAGACACTAACCATATTTTGTTTCTAGGTTCTTACTCTAATACTATACAGCAGCAACTTTTGGAAAGGACAAGGTATCAGCAGCATTTAACGAGTCGGAGTCAATGTGTGGAGTGGCCAACAAAGCAATTCAAAAGTAAGACTTTATCAGATACGCTAGGAAAAATAATTACATCATGATTCGTTTATTATATTTCGAAGGAAAGGAATGCAAGAAGACACAACAAGCAATTAACTACAAGTTCAGTCTTGCTTAATCACAATACTGCTTGAATTTTATCATCTAGCTTGAATAGGATTGTAATCTTAATCTAAATGGAAGATAAGCCCTCAGATTTTCACAAACCTGAGGGTTGAACTTCCATATAGAGCATCCGTAGGTAGTTTGTTTTAACTTCCACCATTTGGCTGGATGGGTTTTGATTCCCCTTTCTTGTACTTCATTGAAATTGAACCTTCCCAGAAAATGGTTATCGGCTAGCATCTCATGTGACCCCCACAATATCGATAAATATTGCTTCTCTTACTCAAAATGCGTGAAACATATCCCTCCTGCATGGCTTCATACCTTTCTGGCAACCCAAAACCCCGAACACCAACCAGTTCCCTTCTGAAGGTTTGTCCACTAAAGGTGAGTCAGAACCTCAGCTAAGCCAAAAGGCTAAATAGAGTACTGGCTTCCTTGCTTTGTGAATGAGTTTTGCTTTCTTTCCAAAACAGCATACTCTTAAATAAAAAAACTAGACCACATCAAAAATTTCTGACCCTAGTTTACTAAACAAAAAAGTTTAAAAAAAAAAAAAATAAGAAAGATGAAATAGCTTCCTCTGCCGGATGGTTAGTCTTAATTGCTTCCTCTCTCATTGCTGACTTTCGTTCCATATATGATAATAATGTCTCCAACACTTCGACCGCTAGCACTGATCTGGTATTCTCAACCGGAAGAACCTTTACATCAAACCTAAGAGTACTAGAGCCAGGGGATGATAATAGTAAGTACAACAGAAACCAAGCAGTGCATTGCTAGAATGTACCAAGCATGCAAATGCGCGACTGAATTTGTAGGCTCAATCTATTAAAACACAGCAAAATGTCATTTCCAGTAGAACACCACAGGCCCTGATAGAAGGATTAGAATGCTATGATTCCTTGCCAACTCACAGCCTCTGACGCCTTTATTTCACTTGACGTAATAAATGGATTTCACTAGACTTCTCTTCACGTGAAAAACTAATCTATCAAGTACTTATTTCATAGGAGTACAAAAGTGCATCCCTACAAGCTAAATATGAAAAGTGAAACTAGACTTGTCAAATATACATCAAAGGCCAACCCCCAATCCCATTTCAACCTAAAAGGTTTCACTGAACAATGCCTACTAGACTGTAGGAAAGTCGGATGCCAAATAAATTCAAATAAGTTCAATACATAGTTTCCATCTGTACGAGTGTGTAAAGAGGTTAGAGAATGAGAAACAATGTAAAATGATTTTATTATCATTTGTCTTCCTTTTTCATAAATTTCCTATATTAATCACAGATAAATACAAATGTACAAGTACTGTACTTTCGCTTACCCTAGAGAAGCCTTTGCTATAACCCAATAACCATTTAAGATTAGTGCATTCCCACCAGTCATCCCAAACCCAATCTTCTAAATTTTAAAAATAGGAGCTCAATAGTATTATAGGATACCAATTATAGATATAAGGCCCATCAGTACTCCTATATGAACCCTCAAAAGCATTAAAATAATTCATATATTTTCTCATTCTCTCTCCTAAAAGCTGCATGTCCCTCCCTCCCCTAAACCAAACTCTCACCAGTCGCCCTCGCTCTCCTCTATCTCTTTCTTCTCCGTAGCAATAGCATGTCAGCCCTTCTTGTCATAATTGTAACTGCCTTACTCTCCTCTGTATCAAGTGTCCGACAGATCAATTGTCTAGAATGATGGCTGACAGTTGTTAATCAGACTGTGGTCCTCGGTAGTAGATCCGCGAGAATTGATATAAAAGAGAATATAGGCTTCTTTATCAATAAAAAAATATATATATATTTAGGGTTGGAGAGGAATTGTGCTCCCCCTTGAACTAGATGAGTACTGCAGCTTTTTCTTTAATTTAGTTGGTGTGAACAGAGTATAGTTACTCTGATGGTGGCCTTATTTTGTCCCAACTTCTAAATTCTAAAGATAGGGGCTTCTTTAGATGAACTACTGGGGATGATAATGAATCTCTATCACAAGTGTTCAAAATCAACTATCCGTATGCAATGCCAAACTAAGCATAATTCCTGTTTAATATATTCTATGCAGACAAATTGTGAAAGAAGAAACTTTCCAGTTCTGAAAATAGCATAAAACAAAGGATTAAAGGAATGCCACATTCACGCTAATTTCCTTTAAATTGTCCATCGCACCTCCAGACTTCCTCTGACCCCTCAACTACAAACCAAACCCTAATCTGTCCATAGCAAACTGACTCGGAGAAGACATTAACCCACCAACACGTCACATTCCAACATTCTCCTATAAGTCAACCCGAGTCAGCCACACTCACAAGATTCACCTACCCATCTTCCCCGACGAAGGCGCAGTTCAACTCATTTTTTATACTAAATGTTCCCACATGGATACGTTCTTCACGGACCGCACAAAATTAAACATCATTTTATTATTTCATGACCTGAATTAAATATTTAAAAATAATGCTACAACTAGAACAAAAAAGGGAAACCCATTTTCGTATTCACCATATGAACGCAAGGTCATACAAAGCATAATTCTTACTTAACATAGAATGCACACAAATAAATTTTAAAAACACTATGTTTCCAATTTTTACATGAAAAAGGGAGTGGCAAATGCATACCAATTTCCATCAAATTGAGCGATCGGTCCTCCGGGCTTCCTCGTGTCCCACCACTGCAAACCAAACCCTAATCCACCAGTAGCAAACTCGCATGGAGAAGCCCATTTCACCACATCATAACTCACCAACCCATCACTATCCCAAACCCTCCGATAGCTAATCCCAGAATCAGCCACCCTCACCAAATTCACCCTCCCGTCCTCCCCAACTGAAATGCAGTCCGACCCACTTTCCAGCAAGTCGACGCATGAAATGGGTCCGGCATGAAAACCCGTTTCGCGAACCGAAGCCTTGAGGTTCAACGCGGCATTAGGATCAATGGAGATGAGGTGGAGAGAGCCAGAGGAGGTGGCGGCGATGACGGAGGAGGCGAGTGGGACAGAGAGGGAGGTGATGCGGGAGGGGGAGTGCCACGTGGAGTGGAGAGAGAGGTAGGTTGGGTTTAGGGCTAGGGTCTGGAGGTAGTGGGAGGAGGAGGAGGAAGAAGAAGTAGCGGCGAGGATGAAGCGGTCGAAGGGCGAGAAAGGAGGGAGACACCGGACGGAGTCGATGTAGGTAGGCTGAGGGAGACGGTGGACTTGGATTTGTGGAGTTTTTGGGTGGGTTCCGGCCATTGATGGAGCTTGGAAGAAGGTTAAATAATAGGATTTAAACCTTATATAAACATGCAATTCATAAGGTAAAAATTATATGTTATTGTCACCATGTATAAATATATATTTTGATAATATATATATATATATATAAAAAAACAAAACTATGATATCATATATTAACATGTTATGATAATGTAAATGAGCATGCTATAGTCTCCACATGTAAACGTGTCGATCATAAATATCTTCTTTAATATAAATGTAAACATCTTAATTTTTATGGATTAACTATTATAATTAAGTTTACATTAAATCCATAATACTCATACACTACCAATCCACATTAAATTCACTAACACGATAATCATACATTCACCTCATTAAATAACATCTCCATATTTTCATGTACTCTAATTCATACATAACCTCATCTCATATACCCTCCATAAATCATTGCATATACATATGAACAAAGTTGTCTAATGTATATTAGGTTTGTTGACTACTATACCTCAATTTGTATTAGAAGTCGATCCAAGACCTCCTAAGCAAAAACCCCAAATTGCCTATTCAACACCCCTCGATTTGATCTAACAAAATAAATCAAATCATCAAACCTAATGATATAAAGTTGTTCAACTCATCAAGATGAACAATAATATCAACTAAAATTTGACGTTAAATATATGCACGAAAATCGAGGCATATCTGACGATTGAGAAAGATAGAAATACTTATGTAGAAATGAGCTCTACGACGTAGGGATGAAGAATCTCCATCTATTTCTTCAATCTGAGCCTCCTAGCTAGATTAAACCTAGCTTTTAGGGTTTGCTAACAATGACGTCATCCTTTCTCTCTCTATTTATATTGAAAATACAATGATAAATATAACTCTCTCCACTGTCTTAACATTCTATTTTTAAATCTTAGATTCTATTAAACCATGTCGTTTATACGACATAAGGCACCGTTTGAACGCTAGTCGTCTACCGTTCAAACGGTAAGTACAGACTGTTAACAATTTTCCAAATTTCAGTTTTTCAACCCCCAACTCCATTCTA
>MKEJ01005515.1:0-14859 GCA_001753735.1 Embelia ribes | reverse complement strand
AATCATTCTTTTATTCATGATGGCAACGATTACAAGCTTGTGAATGTGAAAGATAAGAGCTAATAACAATGCTCAAAAAGACTACTACTTGGTAGGAAATCTGGAGACCGTGTATCGTCTTCTAACTTTAAAGACTGTTACTATTTCAGGAAAATATTCCAAAAAAGTTATAGAAGAATAAAGATATAAATTTTTTTCTTGTAGGGCATTCCAAGGAGTATAGTTTTCGATGAGGATACTAGAACTAACCTACTCCAATGGCCTATCGAAGAAATCGACAAACTCAGGTTAAATAGTACCCAATACGGCGAAGTTGAACTTGAACCCGGGTCACTAGTGCCGCTTCACATCAGCTCAACTGCTCAGGTATGAAAATCTCTAGACTGGCAGATCGAAGAAAGTAGTGTTAACTTTAGGATTAGCTAATGCTACTTTCCCACGAAAGTTTCAAATATTTTGCTTAAATACATTTGCTCGGATCACAAATTAGACCCGAATTTTTCAGGGTGCAAATGTAAGTTGCCAAAACAAAATTATCCGAGAACAAACCACCGTATTACCCAAGCCGATCATGGAAATGTAATTTAGTATCTAACATAAATGCAATTACACAATAATTAGCGAACTTATGCGGGTATTTTCTAAACAATGCCCCGATAAATCGGTCAATATCATTTACAAAACGAAAACGTTGTCAAGGTCTTCCAACTTATACTATGAAAAATTATTTCCACATTCCATTGAGATTCAGTCTTACGTAGTTTGGATACGAAAAAAACGTAAGAAAATGGTTGCAGCAATCTACATTTCTATCTTTTATTGGTTGGAAAATAAAATCAAGTCATGTTTGGTTAAAAAAAATAAAAATTAAGGGATATGATGCCAATGCTTAATTGATGTATGTTTAATCAGAATTGCTTTAGCCTATGGCGGTTTTCTTCTTCTTTTTTTTGTTTTTGTTTTTTTCGGAATGTGATATACAAACAAATTCGTAGTTGGATATAAGTGCGACATTCGAAGTAGACACGAAGGCATTGGAGGAGAAAATAGAGGCCGATGCACACTACAATTGCAGCACGAGCGGGGCTGCAGTTAGAGGTAGTTTGGGGCCGTTTGGGCTTGTCGTTATCGCAGATGATAAGCTCTCCGAGTTCACCCCCGTTTATTTCTACATTTCTAAACTTGTTGATGGCCGCTTCAGTACCTTTTTCTGTGCTGATCAATCGAGGTTGGTTTGCGTCCTTTGCTTGTTACGAAAATATCGTTAATAATTCTTGTGATTTAATTTCTATGTTAGATAGTTTTTTCTTTACAAACATGATGATGGTTATCGTGCAGGTCATCAAAGGCGTCTGATATCGACAAAACCATTTACGGGAGCACTGTCCCTGTGCTCGATGGCGAAAAACTATCCTTGAGATTATTGGTATGGTGAAGAACTATAGATTAAAAGCTATTCAATGAGGATAATTTTTCATTGCTTGATGATAATTAGTTGCTAAATTGTCCAGAAAAGTTTGCCTCTCTCGAGCCAAATTTGGCGACGAATTTCTTTGTTCGACAATTTTTCATTGCTTGATGATAATTGTACGCTCAGAAAATCGTATAGAAAAAAACAAACAACTAAGTGGTTATATCATGTGCGTTCATTTTTTGAAAAATTTTGATCAACGACATAAAGTACAGATAATTACATAATTGTATTGAGTGAATCACTTTCCTTTGGTTAATGGTCACATATTAATCGGACAAAACTATTACAAAACTACCATCATTAAGAAACAAGTTAATAACTACAAAATTTTGTGTTTGCGTTTGTGTCCATAGAGTTTGTAAGACGATATTGTCAACTCATACTTGATTTGATTTCAGTTTATTGGAATCGAGAGTATAGCCTAATGAATTTGACTTACTGTTTTTTTTTCCGAAATGACTCTCATAAACTAGCACTATTTTGTTAAACTTTGAAATTTTCTTATGATCTGAATTATTCGTGGCTTAAAACAGGTTGATCATTCGATCGTGGAGAGCTTTGCTCAGGGAGGGAGAACGGTGATCACGTCTCGAATTTATCCGACGCATGTTGCAAACGGAGCTTCTCACGTATTCTTGTTTAACAACGCAACACGTGTGAATGTTAAAGCATCGGTGACGTTATGGGAAATGAAATCAGCAGACATTAAGCAATTCCCCTCGGATTCGAACTAGATTAAAATTCACGCAAATGCGTTCTTACGTGTTCCTTTCGTGATTTAGTTTGTTTTCCCGACATGTCCATCATACTTTCCATTTGTCCGTGTTGTTGCATTTCTCGGAATGATTTTCACTTTTTCACAGATAATTTTTCGAAAATCAACTCATCGGCAAGAGCAACATGTAACTTTATTGCTTTACAACTTATTCCCAAAATTATTATTGATCGATGCGTATCAAACAGTTAATTTGCTCCAAATTTTTATTATCAACTTACGCAATGTGTGAAGGATCAGAAAAGGCTGCTTCGAGACCGTATAAAATTAAAAAGTACGATTTTAGTATCCTATCGAATTCGCCCTGAATTATTAGAACATAAAGCTGGTTATGATAAGAAATATGTGTTGGGCACTGAGTGATCAATACATGACTAAAAGTTAGTTAGTCAAATGTTATTCAACTTTAAGTAAATAAGCTAAAAAACTAAAGTTTATACGACCAAACAAGCCCTATACGTGACCTCAAATGTCCAATATACGAACTTCCTCGTAAGGGCTGAAAAGAGTGTCGGAAAATGTTGCCATCTCATTTACTAGTCAAAACAATCTATGGATCAACGCATGGTTGTAAATTATTGGCAAAATTTATTCTCTTTCGTAACGCCTTTACAAAAAAAAAATACCTGAAATTTTAATCAATTCCGTATAGCTTGAATGCCTTACAAAACTTGGCGAATCTGAATAAACTTACAAAATCTTAAATTAATTTGCCAAACAACTATCCTAGTTCAAAATAAGTTATATAAAAATAGATGAAAATATAATTCCTAACGTTTCTTTAATTAAAATATTGCCCGTGTTGCACGGGTTGCATGAAAAATTATTTATTTTAAAATTATTGGATCTAACTGTTAATTATGTTATTTTATATTTTTATTTATCATTATCTTAAGTATTATATTTATTCTTGATTGATTTGATATACAGTGAGACTATAATTTTTCTTTTCCACTCTTTCCTTAACAATTTTAAAAAATTACAGAACGTATTTTACTGAAATATAGTGAATTTAATATATATATAAATTTTGCAAAACAAATTTTATATTAATATATTATCATAAACTTTTCATTATATATTAATTTTTATTCTTAAATTGACATTGACATAATAAAGATATAAAATTACAATATAAATAATTTTGATATTTTTTTAAACCGTAAAATTCATCCTTTTGCTCCAATTAAAAGCCAATTATAGTATATCGCTTATTTATTTTAGAACAATATTACTTTAGTGAAATTTATTATAATAATATATTAAAATAAAATAATATAATTTTAATAAATATTATTTTTCACAAAGTTTTAGTTTTGTGGAATTGCATTATAATAAATTTTATTATTCAAAACTCCAAGTTTATGTGATACGTGTCAATTAGTCATGTAAACATATGTCAAAAATTATAAAAGATAGTTGAATGGTCAACTTTTACATAATTATTCTCCAACATAAATAATTTTTTTTTTTTAATATATAAATTTTTACATGTAAGTTGATATTGATATAACTTTCCAACATAAGTACATTTTATTATTTCAAAATATTAAATTTTATTATTTTGCTTCAACGTACGAAATCGTTTCGGCATAATTTTTAAAAAAATTTATATATGATTTCAGGAAGATTAAGTTTATAGAAACTATATTATGGTAATATTTGCAAATGACAAATAAAATTTTAATCAGTTCAATTGTTCAAGAAATTTAGATTTGAAAGGTTCTATTATGACAAATTTATTTATTTTTAATCTAAATTAATGGGACACACGCCAGTTCATTATGTGGTCACGTATCACAAATAGATTAGAATTAGTTGAATGAATAACTTTTATATAATTTTACAACATAAATAATTTTCATCTTTTTTTAAATTATAAATCTAATCTTTTTGTTACAATCTATAGAGTCAGTTTTTATTTTTGTGCTATAACCATATATTTTATATGTATTACAAATAGTTAAGTTTAGAAGATTTTATGATGGTAATATTTTCAAATATAATATAATTTAACTTTGTTATTTAAGAAGTTCAGGTTTGAAATTTTATTATAATATATTTTATAAGTTATGATTCTTAATAATAATATTTTTTAAGGAAAAAAATTATATGGCATTTTTTTTTAATTTTTTGTATTCTATGTTTTATGATTTCAAGTTTTGTGGATTCATATTATAATAGTAATATTTTTAGGAAAAAAATAATTTTTTTAAGTCAATTTTATTTGGCACAAATCTTATTATGATAGTGTTTCTAAAATGATAATAGCAATTATGATAATATTTTCAAGATTAATTAATTCTGATTTTATTTATGTGTATATATAAAAATAGTGAAGATATAATATTTTTCTTTCCAGTTTTTTGTTTACTAAATTTAAATAAACATGTGTCAAAAGATTACGTGACTACTTGTCAAAAGTTTACGTAGCGATTAGAGTGAGAATAATAGAATTTCAACTTTTATATTAATAAGATATGTTATCCATACCATGACCATAAATTTTTCACACAATTGTTAACTTAAAATGTCATTGGATTCCAACTCAATTAAAAATTAATAGATATATCAATATTAAAAACTCTTTAAACTAGTATGGTATAAAAGTTTTCTTCCAGACACACACATATATATATACTAGCTTCTATATACTAGCAGACGCGTACAAGCAATTTGTGTGAATATTATAAAAATGACCTAACAATTAAAATATGGGCAATTATATTTGCACCACAAAAATGGTTATAGGCACCATTTAGAAATTGATTAAATTTTTGCTACTTACACCAACAAAAAATGTCAAAGGCACCATAAATTAATTATTTCTTAACAAAATGAGAAGTTACATAATTGTCTTTCATATAAAAAGCATGATTTTTTATTTTTTATTTTTAACTTTCTCTCTCTCTCTCTCTCTCTTTAACTTTTCAGAAATGTTGGCTACTCTCTCCCTTCCGGCCACTATTGTCGCACGCCACACCACCAACGACCAACCACCACCTCTACCACCACAGCACCTCCACCAGCCACACCTCACAAGTTGAAACACAACAAAATTGCAACTACCATCCCCACTACAACAACACCCCTACCTCGACACTAACCCGAAATTCAAAAATCCTTACTTCAAATGTCTCGTGTAACATTCGTTAGGTCTTGAAAATTATGACATATGCAGTGTGCTCGGTACCTACATTCAAAAGCTCTAACTTTGAATCTCTCTCATAACATTCGAAAATCCTGAATTTGAATGTCTAATGTAACATTCATTTTCTCAGGTTTTAAATGCATGTCCTTATAACTCTGACATGTACAGCGTGCTCAGAACTTATATTCAAAAGCTCTGACTTCGAATACCTTTAATGGCATTCGTTTGTGCAAGTTTCGAATGTAGTGTGCTTAGACACATTCGAAACTTCTGATTTCAAATATTATAAGGCTCATTCGACCTCTAAATAAACGAATATATCATGTCTGGATCAAAAATTAAATTAGGATTTATCTAAATGTGTTAATATTGTCGATAGATGGGTTCATTGATTTTCAAATATGTTCCAAATTTGTCAAATAGTGATCAAGTGTAAGTGTTTAAAAAAAATTGAGAATATTGATTGAATTAAAAATGAATTTTTCGAATTTATGGAGATGGAGAAAAGAGAGAGAGATACAGACACAGATAAAAAGAAGGTAGGAGATGAAGAGGTGTTCAATATAATAGTTTTTAAGAATAAAGTTTAAAGTGTTGAAAATGGATAGAGAATAATAGATGCAAAAGATAAAGATCATTGTTGAAAAAGATAAATAGTGTTGTAGATGGTGTGATTTGAGAGAACATGACATTATCAGGCAATCTTGTGGTGCCAATTAAAAAAAATATCTGTTATGAATCATGCTAAAAAGCAAATATAATAATCTGCAGAAAAATAAAATAGGATATCAAGATTTATGTGGTTCAGCCTCAAGTTAAAAGAAGTTTAACTTGGGCCTATTGCACATGACTAATACCGGTATATACTTTTATTTATATAAAGAGATATAACGATATGTAAAATAAAACTAAAAATTTGGACAAAACTGAATTCATTCTCACTCTTATTTTCTCTCCCTTTTTTTTTTCCACTTTATTTGAGCTTTCACTATCTCCTTTTCTTCCATTACTTGTACATAAATGATAAAATTATAAGTTAAGATATTGGCCATACTTATATAGCGCATAGTATTCATATTTAATGATTGGATTACATATTTGTATCGACCACAATAAAATATCACATCAATAATAATTCATTAAAAAATATATATATTATGTTTTGTGTTAAGCCATTGAACACATATTATAGGCTGCATTCCACATTTGTTTTATGGAAGTTCTTTCCATATAAGGTTTTTTTTTTTCCGGAAGTTAATTGAATTATTGTGTTTTCAAGACAAATTACGGCAAAGAAAGAATAACATACTACTAATATTTTTAATTTATTTGTAATTAAAATTAGTTGTAGCAATATTATCCTCAAAATACAACAATTCCGTACAAAAAATTCCTGCAATTAACAAGAAAAAATATTTATTGCATTGAGAGCAAATCTTGATTTTATATGCTATTTCTATTTCCATACCTTGTGATGGAGCCTTATTTCTAGTGAAACTTTATTGGTTATAGAACATACCATAAATAAATATTTCACTTGGAAAAGCCCTATGACCCCCTTCGCTAGTAACTTCTAAGCTTCAATAGTTCTCTACTCTGCCTTGTAAGGGTGAGTTTGTTCGGCAAGATAAAAAGATAAAAATGCTATACGTGTTGCTTGGTATAGGCTATCCGATCTTCCCGAACATGAGTTTTTATCTTTTCCAACTTATCAAGCTCGAGAGTTTCAGGTGCAAGAAAAATGTCTGACTTTAGCAACACTTTAAACCTTGCAAGTATGAGATCAAGAAGTGGAAATATTTTAGCTAATACAACATATAAAATCAATCACCTGGCTTTTTCAGTCATCACTCACCAAGAAAAAAACAGAAACATGCTCAGATATTCAACGCATCACTGCGGTGAAATAATCGTAGGGGAGAGGTCCTGCGGAAAAATAGGTTGCCAGGAGGCCGACTATATATAGATATAGAAGATGGGCAAGAAATCCAAGACGAGAAAAACATACCAAGGAAACACATGTAATAAGAAAACAAAAAGATAAATAATCCTTAAATTCCTTTTTAATCATTATATAATGATCAAGTTAATCTAACTTCAGGGCTCTCCACAGTTTGCAGTTCAATTAGAACCAAATTCGTGACACTAGAATTTCTACTCCTCGTGCATCTATAAGTACGAAAAACTTCAAATTTTAATTGTTGCTTCTCAAAAATGATGCAAAGATTTTCTAGTACACTATCAGCTCGATGTTATCTCTTTCTCCTTTGCCTTGCACATATCTTCTGCTGACTTGATAAACTTCTTAGTTAATTCATCAACCTGAGAAAATAACAGACATCAAGTCATCAGTTACCAACGATTACGTCGCAACGTTCAATATGTATATGCAACATTTTGCAACTTTTCACACATTATTCAGTGGCAATTAACTTACTTCTTTCTCAAATCTTTTAACATCATCTTTTGAGAAACTTGAACCTGCCTTCTTTATCGTATCCATTGCCTGCACAAAAACTTAAATTTGCTCAGAGGCTAGGACAAGTGCAGATGTGTTTAATTCAAGCAGCACAATTTGTGCACAGCAACTTTATGTTTGGAAGCTTTTAGAAGATTCGTCTATCTAGAGAAATTCAAAAGTATCAACAAGGGAGAGATTAAAAAAAATATATATGCTTCTTATGCAGTACACTAAATTCTCAACAAAATGATTACTATTGAAAATAATATCACTCCATCATGTCCAGGATGCACAGGAAATGTTGAAATGCATTCAATCCACCATATGCAATGCAATGTAGGACAGCCAACAATCCCCAAGACATAATTTCTGACAAATGGGGATTCTACTGTTAAAAATTTGAAACTACAAAAAATAATGCAAGACGGTCAAGAAATCTGGATCCTAGTGATACAGAGAAATATATAGCTTTGAATGGAAATGTAGGAAGGGGAACTCAATTCACAGTTATACCTTCTGACGAGCTCTTCTTATGCTCTGTTTCACATCTTCAGAAGATTTAGCCACCACCTTACAAACAGCCTGCCAAAAAGATTCCCATATTGGTTTGGTGTTGATAGCAAAATGAACATCGTAAAGAGAAAAAAAGGAACTAGAAAAAAGACTTCAGTATTTCACCTGCATATGCTCCTTAGTCAACCTGTTCATGGTAATAATTAATGAATAGCGCATTAGTACATTACGCAGAATTGAATAAAGTTGAGGGTGAGATAATAGTAAAATACATAGAATAAAATAACCAAAGAGAGAGATATAATCTTAGAAAAAGCTATTAGCGGAATAAACAAAAGTTTCTGAGATCAAGGTGCTTTCAGTCTATCACACACAAGAGGGTTAAGCAATGCTTACGGAGGAATAGGTGCAATTAGTCTATTTCCATCCGGCTTAGGATTTAGACCCAACGGGGATGAAACAATTGCGCTCTCCAGCTCCTTTAGGGTCTACAGAAGGACAAAAAACCTTTATTAGAGACAAATTCTATTGCATCAAGGGTCCAACTAGTAAAATACATGATATCTATAAGGTGTTCACAAGAGGTAACGAGTTGAACATTTTGTA
This sequence comes from Embelia ribes, assembly GCA_001753735.1. Classification (NCBI taxonomy): domain Eukaryota; kingdom Viridiplantae; phylum Streptophyta; class Magnoliopsida; order Ericales; family Primulaceae; genus Embelia; species Embelia ribes. The sequence goes on along the minus strand of MKEJ01005515.1, from coordinate 5,879 downwards.
AAGTAAACTATCTCCTTGGCATGCTTCGTTGTAATGCAAACAAGTTAACTAGTCTTACAATTGCACCGGGCCAAATCGACTGCCATTATTAGCTAGGCTCCAATTTAACAAGAAAAAAAGGGAAGAGCTGAAATCCATAATTTCTTACATTTGGGTCATAAGGAGTTACAGATAATGTTTTTGAATCTATGACAGAAACAACAGCCAATCGGTTGAGTGGCATCTTAACACCAGAAGTTTCTACTATAATATGATCAAGCATTCCTGCAGATATGGGGCGATGAGAAAACATGAATTAGCATAACTCACTCCCAAAATAATTGGCACAACAAGTTAAATTAGACAAAGGAAGGAAAGGAAAAGATAAGGACATACCAGGAGATGCCCTCCCAGTTCGAAGTTTGCTAAGCTCTCGTGAGAGTGCATCGACTGCGGCTTCCATTAGGGATGCAGCAGACGCCTTAACAGAAGCCCTATCCACAGTTTCAACTGCACTTCCATCATCATCATCTCCCTCTATAAAAGTAACAAATTGAAATTAGGAAACAAATATTAATCCCTCTAAAAATATCATCAAATCACTATGTAGTGAAAAAATTGCTCGAATGAGCTCACATGAAGATTAATAAAGCATATTTTTCAAGAAACTGGAAATAATCACTATTTGTGCTTGTACTAATTCCCCACAAATAAAAGGTACAGAAACAACAACCAAGCTTTAAATCCTGAGACTTTGGGCTCGGCAATATGGAACCAAAATCTAGAGTTGTTAATATGAATTTTCAAGATTTAAATCCCGAGACTTTGGGCTCGGCTATATGGAACCAAAATCTAGGGCTGTTAATGTGGATTTTCATATTATTACTCCTTCCTAAATTTCTCTTGTATATTGAAATATCTCTCCAGCAAATTACCTGCATAATGGATCGATGCATAAACATCAATTACATAAAAGTGTACAAAGATTGAGAATTTAGTTGCCATTTACACATCATCATCGTCTGCCAGTAAGAATGTCGTAGACTCACAAATATAACTCGAAAAAAAAAAATTAAGCTTCTCTAATTATAATATTGGGCCATAGACTTACTGTATAACGAAAACCCCATTTCAATAATCATAAACCTACAAAGCAAAGATTTCAGGAAACTGCAAAAATTTCTTTGTGATTCTTTTATCATCCAAATTTTGAATATTATGAAAAATCTATTTAATTTAAAAAATGAATCAGTACACAGATAACAGTTTCACCAAAATGTAACATTTACACATCGTATACATACATAGATATATACATATAGAGAGAGAGAGAGGGAGGGAGCGAGTCCAGAAAATACTTGACTTTCTTCCTTTGGCGAAACCCCTGCGGAATTCTCCAACGAAATTGGTCGCCGGAAAATTGAGAAGGGAATAAAAATCCGGCGAGTTGCCGTTAATGGGAAATGAAATTCGCGGGAACTGGATAGAGGTTCGGTAGAGGATGAGAGATAATGTTCTAGAAGCGAGCAGTGAACGTCTCACTGAGATCATCGCCATTGTTATAATCTCAATCAATTTCTATGTTTGATTTCTCTCTCTCTCTCCCCCCCTAGGGTTTTTGTAAAACCCCAAATGGGAAAGACAAACAACCCTTTTTTATTGGGTATATATAGTATCCCTTTTTGTTACTAAAATCATATTTTAGTCAAAATAACCACTTATAAACAAACAAAGAATATTAATTTGTATCAACAAAACCAAAACAAATAAAAAAAAAACACTACTCTAATCTCGTTTCTTTTTATTGAAAAATATTAATTAATATTACTAAAATTCAAAATATTTTTAATTCTTTTTTCTAATATATCACTTTTTAATACTATCCATTTTATGAACTCACAATAGATGGTCAATTGAATAAATACAATAAATTGGGATATTTTAGTAAAATAAAATTTTAATTATTTTCTAAAATAGAAATAAGCCTGTATATTAGAACGAATTAAAAAAATGCAAAACTATTAAAATGAGACGGATGGAATATGTGAAATTTCTACAAATTTTTATGTATAAAACTTATTTAGTTATTCCATTAACATAAAAAGCTAAACACAAAAAAATACAATGTTATTTACTCCCCCGTTTCACGCTTAAGACAATCAATATTGTCTTTAATAATATTTTTCAATTTTATCTATATTAATTCTCAACATATTAATTTTTTAGTATTTCAATAAATGATAATATGGTAAAATATTAATATTTTTTATACAGCGAGACTATTTAATGGCTTTTTTAATCGTTGTGCCGCAATCGAAAGAACACCTAATATGAAACCGGGGGAGATCATAAAAATCAGGACCAACCGTATTGTCATTTGAAAATTCTGTTGGACTATAAGTTTCGTTCTGAGAAACTATTTCCCATATAAAAACTATTGATATTTTTATAAAATTTCCTTATTACTAGGAAAATTACCCAAAAAAAAATAAAAAAATATTGTGCTTAATGACTTCTATATTATTCAGATTATTATAAAAAAATGATCTTTAAATAGATAATAACTTTTATATTTACACAATCTAATGGGTTACATGCGTTTATCATGAATTTAGGATGAATTGTTTGAATATTATTTAACATTGGATAAGACCCACATAGGAGCTGTGGAGATGTATTTCCAGAAGTATCGTCACTAACCAAATTACATTGAAAGTGTGAAAGGAAAAGTGTTTTTATCTATTTTTATACTCTAAATTGTCTAATACCAAAGAACTTGAGGTAGTCAAGATTCAATGTACACCACAATGCTTGTGTATTTAATTCATAGAGTTTAATTTCTGTGACCAACAATTTTTGGCGGATGAACGGATGTGGACAAGTGGCAATATATATATAAGTGCGTTTGTAAAAGAATTTGGAGAATAAATATTAGGGTCTGCTAACTTATTGGTTTGGTCTCATGACTTTGTGTACCTAAGAATTCGCCTTTTTGAGATGCTCGTGCGCGTGAGTAACAGTTCAGTTCGGTCCAAAGTCGAACTAAATTGGTAAAACCAATTAAAACCAAAAATATATTTTACGAACCAAACAAAACCGATAAGAAATTGAAACCAAAGCAAACCGATACTACCGGTTCAATTTATCGGTTCGGTAAGCCAACAAACCGATTCAACAAAATAAATAGAAAAAGTATATATTTACCATCTGTTATACTAACACATAATAATTATATTATTGGTTCAAAACCATGACCAATTCGGTTCAATGCCACTACCGTTAACTCAAAATCAGTACCAAACCAAAAAACCAAAAAATGAATTTTTTTTAAAACTTGTAAACGAACTGAACCATTAAGCCCAAAATCAAAACCGAACAGTTTCGGTTCGGTTCGAAAACCGATTCCAGTTCGATTTTGCTCAACCCTAGACAATTGTATAATTATAGTGTTTTAACTGTTGGACATTTTCTTTTGACCGGGAAAAAGATGATTTCATAATATTCAAAGCGTTTCACTTTCTTAGATGGAAAATAGAAAAGAATCCCAGATATAAGATACGTATAGTTGCAAACTTTCAAACAAAAAATTAGAGATTTCTACTCTTCTTGGTTAGGGTGCTTGATTCCCTTCCAATGAATTGGGATAGTTTTCAGTGGTCCAGTGACAAGAAAAAAGTCCCGGCACACAGTGCCATATTACAAGATCAACCTCCTAAAATTAGCATGCGGACCCGTGTAGAAAAAATCAACAGAGAAAACTACATGCATAGGGTTTGTTCGATCTAGCATGCTTACTATCTTCCTACCATAACTGATGACAGGGGCGAATAAAATTAACAGGTAAGGAAGGGGTCACTAAGAAGGGGTACACGATTTCATCTCAAGTCATTTTGAGCAGATGCATATTCCTTCGCATATAGAAAGATGGTAATAAATTGTTGTACCAAAGGATTGAAGCATTCACCAAAGAACAGATAAGATGAAAAGATAGGCTGAGCATGCAAGAGAGCGGTAATGATTTGTTAACTCCACGGTTTTCACAAAATGAAAACCAGAAAGAAAAAAACTAGAGGAAAAGTATTATAACATGGAAGGATTAGCCAGTTTCCTGCTCAAATTCATCACCTTCTGACTCCTCCGCATGATCAGCTTCATCGTCATCCGCATCATTGTCATAGTCTTCTTTATCGTTTTCAATAGTAGTTTTCCCAATGACAATTATGTTGCTGTTTGCTTTTCTAATCTCATTCAGCTGCAAATTACCATAAGAGTGTCAGCCAAGAAAATGATCAGGAAAAGGGACTATATTTTTAGAGAAAAGGGATCACATATTCATATCGGCATCAATAAAGTTGTCTGCATGCAAATCGCAATACTAGCATAAATGTGTAACAAAGAGCAAGATAATGATGCAACATCTACACAAATTTTCATTCAAGATTTTTATACTAGATGTGCAAAGATGAATGGAAACCGTGAACTACACACAATTCAATCTCCTTTTCTCCCTTTTTTGTTTGTTCCTCTTTCTTTTCACTGGTTAAGCTCCTAAACTTGGTTGAGAATAAAAAAAAAATATTTCTTCCTTCGTGTGCAGAGACTGAAATCAAAACAACAAACATATATTTTTGATGAAAATGAAGCACATGGTTTGAAGTGTACGGACCTGTAAAATTCAACGAATAAACAACAGAGAGTCTATTCAAAATGAGCAAAAATCATGTCGAGGCACAACAGAGTAGTTGTGGTTAATGGGAGAAGTGAAACTGTCACAAGTACAAGGATTATCATAGTCTAGTTTTTGTTTGCATTGTGAAATGAACAGAATGCCGTGTTCAAAGAACGGAAACAAAGGAACAATCAACAGTGGTTCAGATTAAATTCAACGTACCATGTTTCTGACCTGATTATGTAATCAATACACAAATTTGGGTGCAAGTATATGCAATTTAACTTTTGTAACGATAACTTTAACTTGCTAAGCTATAAGAGCACCATGCTATTAAACAGAACCCAACACAATCCCTTCCCCCCAACCCCCTCCCCCCATACTCTCTTCTCCTTCTCCTTTTCCCCCTTTCTCTTGTCTTTTTTTTCTTGTACACTTCTAGCAGAAGCCCCTAATAACTGTTAGCATATCCACTGCTCTATTTCTTCATCTACAACACTCATAAGCCAAGAAGAAAACATTTCATCAAAAGCAAACTCTCAATTATTCATCTAGATTAATGGGTGAGACTTTTTCCTTCCATATATTGTAAATGATTGACCATTTGAACAAGCCCAAAATACCACAAACTTATACACTACCTAATGCTTTAGGAGCAAAAGTCAACATTTTGCATCATGTTAAAATATCAGAAATGAAAAACAACGTAAATTAATAGATGCTAGCAAGAACTTCTCACTTCCTTGATATTTTTAATCTCAGGTTTAGTTTGGTAATGCTAGCAAAACCTGCTTTCAGAAGTTGATCATAAAGAGCGGTTTCAATTTTAACAGTTGCTTCGACAAAGTAGTGTGGTGTTTGGTGAAAATGTGATAAAATTATTTTTTTTATTGCACAAATATCAATGTATACATTAATTGGGAATGCAACTAGTATTGTTGAGGGTATTGTTGTAATTAATGATAGGAAAAATAGCATAACAGAGTACAAACGCACCACATAAAAAGTTGAAGCACGTGTTTTCGAAATGGGTACAATTTATTATACCAAACACCACAAACTACTTGTATGGATAAAAAAAAATGCAGACACAACATAGGAAAATGTCCACACTATATCTGTGCCCTAACCGGAGTCCCTATTTTAAACCCCTTTATTTTAATCCCTATATACCTCAATAATTTAAAGTACAAAATAGTATATGGTGAATGTCCACACTATATCTCTGCCC
>MKEJ01005507.1:0-14328 GCA_001753735.1 Embelia ribes | reverse complement strand
CAAAGTCGATTTTGTTGAGTCCCATTATGATGCCTACTGTTGAACCAAAAGGCAATCCAAGAGGGGGGGAAGGGGCAGAATTGGTTTTTTATAAAAATTGTTGTCCCATTTTTCAAAGAAGTGTTGTTAAATGTATGATGAATGAGCAAGTGATAATGGAAATGAAATATATTGAAAATAAAGTTCAAGAAAGGAAATACGATACCACGATTTATAATAGTTCGACAATAGTCTTTCCCGCCAATGAGTCGGTAGACTCCTACATCCACTCTTCAAACTTCTACGCCTTGAGTTCCATTTATAATGCAATGTAATCTTTTACACCCTAAAAGAACCAAGTAGTTTGATGAGTACTACTTACAACTTCAACCATTGAGCTACCCGAGTTCCTAATTCGAGCTTATACTCACAACCTGAGCACAATCCCTCTTAAATTACCCAAAACTCACTCAAGAAACAAAACTAGGAAGTTTATAACTCACTTCCTAAGATTACAACAAAGTTTTGTATGAGATTTCACTAAAAAACCACCCTTATAAACTGATAACAAAGTTGAATAAGATTAGAAAGGGAGCTTGAGCTTTTTGGCTGTTAGACTTGGCTTTTTAGAGCTTTTTTCACTTGATTGATTGTTTCTGGCATACGCTCTTGTCTTGAAATGTGTATAGGAGTAATATTTAATAGATTTGGAATAGACATGGCCGTGAAAAATATTGCAAGTTGTTCGATAAGATTCATAAAGAATTGAAAGTTGAAAATTTGGATTTACTAGGTTGTCAAATGACTCTGAGTAGGGTATCTGATGCTTGTCCATCGACGTATGACCCGTTGGGCACCCGTCGGACACAAAGTAAATGCCTTAGAAAATTTTCAACTTTTTTTTGTTGAAGTGTAACTCTGGACATGGTTGTCCTGTGGTCTGTCCAGCGCCTCAAGGCCGTCAGACTGTTGTTGGATAGTTCAGAAAATCTGTCCATTTATTGCCTCAAGTTGTCATTCTTGTTCCCATTCATACTGGATATTAAATTTGATGCTTGCCTCGAAATGTCAACGTTTAATCTCTTTTACACCGATAAAATATTTTAAAATGTTGTATACACTCCATAAATAATATTTGTATAATAATAATACAAGAATTGTATAATTTTCACATTTTTATAATCATAAAAAATTATTTAATTTAATTTTAAAATCTTGAGATAACAACTATCGTGAATAGAAATGTACAAAATGTTAGTGGCGACATATTTTGCTTTGATTTGTTTTCCTATGAGTAGGACGAACAATCACACATACAAAATATTGGCACATAATAATCCACACTTTTGAGAAATTATTTTTGCTATGCAAATTATTTATTCTTTTTCTCGAGAGGTTTCTCGAGAGCTTACTCGTTAGAGCATTCATAGTATTTCTATGCATGAGGGATTTTTCCTATTTAATTTCTCATTTAAAAAATCAACATTGAGAAATATTTCAAATCAGTGTTTATATCTTTTTTCAGTTTCTAGAAAATTTTCAGAAATGCAACTAAAAAATTTCTCATTGGGAAAATATACTTTTCACCCTTTCTCTATTAAAAAAATATTTTTTACCACCAAAACAAGGAAGCAAGTTAAGATTAGGGAAACTATTTTTTTTATATCATATAATTATTTGAATAATTTTTTTAAATAAATATAGAAAAATTGGAGTGAGCAATCTCTAAAATATAAATTTTTTGTAAGAGAAATGAATTTCTAGAAAGTAAAATTTTAAAAATTAAATGAGAAAAAATTGTGTAAACGCTGGTAACACATCACTTCGATGTATTGAATATTTTTTCTCTTTTACGAAAGGCCCATATAAAGTTTATTGACCCAATTAAATATATAAATCTACGTTTGGTAGGGCCAGATTACCATCAAGTCTGCATGGACCTAAATTTTTAGCCCATTTTCGTTTATTTATTAAGAGAATAATTTCCTAACATAACTCTTAATCAATGAAATTATAATTCAAATTTAAGACCCATAGATCCAATTATTGAGAAGAACAAATCTAAAAATATTAATTCGTATGTCTTAGGACATCTTGTCAATAAGAGACAATTTATTAATTGCGGCGGACAAAATATACGAAATTACTAAACAAGTTTTAATAGACACATTAACCCGAATCTTTGACAAAATAAGTTGGATTCGAGCTGAGGCCTTCAATTATGATCTAGCTTACATTCCTATAAAGAGCTCATTATAAAATAAAGTGACATAATTAAAAGCTTAATTTCAGAAGTTAGAAGCACAAGTAAATGGTGACATATGGGAATAGAATTTGAGTACGATAAAGTCTAAGAGAATAAAGTGACAAAAGCATCTTTATGAGACTTAAGCTTTCTCAATCACTTTTGCTTTCTTTTGAGCTCCACCACACTTGCAGCATGTTGTGAAATTGAAGAATATATATATATATACATCTCTACTTGTTCTGCAACAATAAATTTACTTTAATTTTGTATGGTTTGAAAATGTTGTTGCGATACATTTCATCAACACGCTGAAAGTTAAGAGCATTACCACTAATCTTTTTGAAACAAGATTTCTCACAACAATCTTTCTGTTTTTTGGGTTTCTAGAAAATTTTCCAGAAATGCTATAGTGTATTTTTCAATTGAGAAATTTACTATTAATAATTTCTTACTTAAAAAAATAATTTTTTCCCCATAAAATCATTAAAATAGTAGTTAAAATTAAGAAAAATAAATTTTATATTTTATTAATAATATATCTAATTATCCTAATTATTTTTAACAATTTTTTTAGAAATTTTGGTGTGCATAATTTATAAAATATGAATTTCTATGATGAGAAATTAGTTTTTAGAAAATAAAATATAAAAATTAAATGACAAGAACGTGTGTGAATGCTCCAATTGCTCGCTTCTTATATCCCCATTAAGTAAGCCAACTTTTAATCTCAACCTTTACTTTTTTCTCGGCCGACAAATAATTAAAATGTGAGGCTTCATTAATGTAAATTATTAATCATTTTCTTTAACTTAAAAGATGCAACCTATTTATAATTTTAAGATTTTCCACGACCTCTAACGTACCCTACCAACTAATCTTTATCATTTCTCGTCACTCCAAAGTACAAACTAATCAATTACCACTATTTCACCAAACCCCATCCAAATAATATCAACTTGTAATCCAATGTAATAAAAGAAAACACACGCTCCCATTGAATTTGAAACTACAATTATTGATTGGGCCCAAGATTTGTACCTATCTAAACCATAGCACAATAGATACAATAGTGGATTGGAATTCCAAATCAATAGACTGCTATGCTGATAAATTCGATCCACATTTGCACTGTAGACATGCACCACGAGTAGGGATGTCAACGGGGCGGGGGCAGGGAGTGCTCCCCCGCTATCTGTTCCCGCCCCCACGGCTTTCCCTTGTCTCCGCTTCCCGCCGTGGAGGATTTTTCTCCCTACGCCCCCCTACTTTCCCCCGTGCCTGTTCTCTGCTGTGGGGATTTTTACTTCCCTATCCTTGCATATCAAACCCCGAAAATTCATTAAAAAAAATTGCAAAAAATAACTAAAATTCAATAAAATTGAAAAAAATCTTAAAAAGTCTTAAATTTAAAGTTATAATAAGTTAAAATTCAAATATTACAAACATAATATTAAATAAACATTACAACAAGTTTCAAAACTACAATATCAAATTTAAATTTTCATGTTTTGTCCAACACTCCAACATAGGATATCTTTATCATCATCTCAAATGCCTATATCCCTCTTCCGTTGCCTACAAAATAAACACATAATCATCATCTCTTCGTAAAAAAATTATTTTAAAAAAATATATATTAATCTAATAATATATATACATTACCTCATTATCATCATCCATATCCTCACCAACGGATTCAAATTAATGCATTATGTTTGAAGAACGTAACAAATAAAGAACCAAATTGTCTTTCAAAAGAAAACCATTCATGGAAAAAAAAAAAAAGTGAATTTAAAATAAGATATATTACTTTTCATTTCTTTACGTATCCAATTTTGGGTACACATCAAAGCTTCCAAAGTATCTTCATTCAACTTACTATGCTGTGAACTTAAAACACGACCACCAGTACTAAAGGCTGACTTTGAAGCAACTGTATAGATGGGGATAGCTAAAAAGTCTCTTGCAATTTTTTGCAAAATTGGGTATTTCGGTCCATTTTGTTTCCACCAACCTAATATGTCAAAAATTCGGCATTTGATTCATCAATCAAGACGGGCTCTTCTAAGTAACAAGTTAATTATGACTTCACAATAGTACTTGAAGCATTTTGTTTCACAAATTGGGCGTAATCATACTTCCAAGTTGACTTTGTAACATGAGAAACATCTGTCAATGTTGATGCACTATAATGATTGCTAGTATGAAGAACACTCATATCCCTTGTTTGTTATTCATCAGCTAAATCTTGACTTAATTTATTCACTATTTCCAATTCATTAGGAGCATAATCTCCATACATAAGAGGGAATAAATAATTCAACAATATCATTTTAAACCTAGGATCCAAAAAAGCCCCTATTGCCATCACTACAATTTATCAAACTCCATTGCTTGTCAAATTTCCATATCATACTTGTAGCCATACTTTGCGTGATATCACTACAACAAGTTTGCCAACTTTTTAAAGCTAATCTTATTTCACATACTTTTGGAAAATAAATATTTGAAGTTGGATATTGAGTATCCGAGAACAACTCAATGATACTAAAAAACATTTCCAACTTGTCACAAATTTCACTTGCCATTTTCCAATCTTCTTCACTTGGTAAATATTTATATTGAGAATCACGTTGTCTTAAACATTTAAAAACTTCTTGCTAAGGTACTGCAGAAGTAAACATTAAATAAGTAGTTCCATCTAGTTCTATAATCAAGTGCAAGCTTCTTCCCATAAATCATGCTGAATTGAATACAAGTATCTCTAAATTTCTCCTCCCTCTTCGGCCTTGCAACCCTAAAAGTAACACTATCCCTAATCTTTTCAATAGATTTAGAAATTATTGACAAATCATCTTTTACTATCAAATTCAATATATGAGCATAGCAATGCATATGAAATAATTATCCACTCAAAACAAATGAAGAAGGTGGTATCTTATCAAACAAATGATCAACCAGTGCTTCATTTGTGCTATAGTTATCCAAAGTGATGGTTGACAACTTTCTATCAATATTCCGATCCATCATGCACTCTACCAAAACATCACAAATAACCTCAGCAGTATGTGGTGCCAGCACATAAATGAACCTAAAGCAAACATTAATAAATATAACATATAATTATCAATTATAACATTTACAAATCAAAGATAAAAGAAATGAAACATATCATCTCTAAAGTGGTTAAATAGTACTCACCTAATGATGCAATTTTGCAAAGTCTAATTATCATCAATGTAATGAGCTGTAACAGACATATATGATTTATTCTGATTGCTAGAAATCTACATATTAGTAGTTATCGCAATCCGACTTTTATTCTTTGCAAGTAACTTCATTTGTTTTGACTTCTCACTTTCATATATCTTCATTATATGTATTGTGATAAACTATTTTGAACAAAGGTTGAAGAGCATGGCTGTACCTTCTAAAACTGATACGATCAACCATCATAATGGGATATTCATATAATATAATAATCCGCAAGTTTCCTACTACCAACATCTTGATTAAATGTATAGTTGCCAACTACAAGTGATTGATATCTATTTCCCATGGAACTTGATGATTATTCCATAGTTTTATTACGGATTGCCTTGGACTCCTCATGGTGCGATGTTTACATGTTCTGATGTGGTTATGTAAATGCTTGTATCTTGTTTAGTCTCACCAATAAGTTTCTTATCACAATACTTGCATATTGCCTTCCATTTGTCATCTATCTTCTCCCTTTTAAAATGCTTTCAAGCTTTAGAAGTTAACCCTCTTTTGTAGGACTTGAGCGTTGCTCCTGTCAATCTTGGTTTTCCATATTTGTTTAATTCGGGGGAGCTTCAATTTCTTGTGTCTCTCCCATCGAATTTAAATGAGGTGCGGGTGAAACTTCAGTGCTTTCCATGGGATTATTAGATGATTGACCTTCAACCATTTTTAGACAAGCTCCTATAATACAAGTAAAAGTTTTAATACTCTTGCAAAATAACTATAATTAGACAACCATTTAGGTAAAAATTTAATGTTGTCTGCCAAGAAAATTAGGTGAGGGTAATGTGAAAAATTAACCAAAATACAGTAGAATTTGAGTAGGCAAAGGAAAGAGAGGGCAAAAAAAATTAATCGGTGTTCTTCTCTATTCTATTATATATATATTATACAATATAAATATATTATATTATATAATATAATATAATATAAGAAAGGTAATCTTCAACAAATGTCAAGACAGGACTCCACAGTCAATCTTCAACGATCGCTGAGAAAAGTAAAATTCTTTCCTCAACATTCACATGGGCTTGAATTGCGATTATAAATAGAGACTATCAGTCAAGAGCCGGTTCGCAGATTCTCTAATTGTTTACAAAGTAAAGTGTAATTTAAACAAATGCCATAAATTATAATCTGAGTTTAAAAGTTGTATTAGTGTTGTTTGTGAAGGAATAATATAGAAAATGGCAAAGAAAAGGCATAAATCTGAGTTTAAAACCTGCAGAGACGCGAGCAGATCTGCACCCGAGCAGAGCAGAGATCGAATGGCGAGCAGAGGCTGAGATCGAACGGCGGTGTGCGGTGGTCAGTTGGTGAGCAGAGGCAGAGATCAAGCGCGCAGCGAGGAGACACGAAACGCACGAGGAGATGCGGCGGTATTCGATAGGTCTGGCGGAGGTGTGCGGCACTAGTGGATGGCACTAGTTAGGGTTTCATAGTTTCAAATTGTACTTTCAATTAGTTGATTGAGAATGAACTTTCAATTATTGAATTCCATATCTGTTCGAGACTTGAAAGAGGGGACCATGATTATGTGGACACTAACCTAAGTATAGTTAATCTAGTTAGTTTATCAAACCATTGATGATCTTTTTAAGTGTTACCTAATTTTAATATACATATATATATATATATACATATATTGGAAATAGGACCTGTAGGACGGGGGGTATGGTCCCCGTCCTCGTCCCCATCCCCGAATTGACCACGAGGGAATTTTCTCTCCTGTTCCCGTCCTCGCGGGAAAAAATTCCCCACCCGCAGAGCCCCATTCGGGGCAGCCCCTGCGGGGATCCCTGTGCATGGGTAGATAGGCACGCTCTCAGTAGCCAAGTCGCAGAATGAGAGCGTGAGCATAAGCTGGAACATGTGAATGCTATGTCTATAATTCAAAAAATAGTGAGACCGAATACAAAAGCAAGAGCAAAAACGAGAATTGAGAATAAAAGCATCTCATATAAACGAAAAATTTAGTAACTAGTGACACGTCATATAAACTTAAAAAGTACAACACCGAGATACCACCACATGTCGACATACCCTGTACCTCGCCGCACCCAATCCTCCCCTCTCTCTTCCCCTCCCCCATCATTAAGATCTGCTAATCACCGTCCCTCTCACTCTTCGTGTGAGATCTCCATGTACATGTCCTCCAGCCATGGCCGAACCACCCTCCACGTCATCACCGTACATACGTACTCGCCGCGAGCCATTTGAGCACGGCCTCATCCCCCTCCCAAAGCTCATCTTCACGGACCCAACAACCTTAACCCAAATCAAACACAACCTCGTATCCCGATCCGACCCGGTGACTCGCCGGGTGGACACTGACTCTCTCTCCGAGACCCTACAGATCTCGCCGGACCATGCCCGGCTCGTACTCGAGACGCTCGCCGCCGTGAGCCACCGGGATGAGGTGGGGGACAGTGCTGACGTGGCTGATCTGGTGATGTTTTTGTATGTGCAGTCGTATAAGAGGTTGTTGCCACGTGGGCACAAGGATTCGGCGGCTGTGGCGGATGTTTGGCCGTCCACGTCCGCGTTCGACGGGTACTTGTCCGCTCTTTCGCCTCTGCAGGTGGGAGATTCTTGTTTATTGTTGTTATTGTTCGAATTTTATTGTTAGGAATAGGTTGTTTTGTATTGGGTTAGGTCAAGTTTGAAACTTTTTATTATGCCAATTTGATGAAGATGGGAAATGCCCTTCACAATAGATTGTTGTTTTGTGAATTGTGATTATGACTTACACATGATTAGGCATTTATAGTTGTAATTGTTTGAATTTTGTTATTTGCAATTTTTGGTTCTTTTCTAGAGTGTTATGTCAAGTTTGAAGTTTTTCATAGCAATTTGATGAAGATGGGAAATGCCTTAAAAGATTGCTGTTTTGTGAATTGTGATTATGATTTTCACATGTTTCAGCTTTTTTTGTAGGTTGGAAAATTTATTGTGGAGTTATTGAATTTTGGGGAGTTGCATTCTTATTATTTATTGCCTCTTAGTTGCATTTTATTAGATATGGCTTGTTTTTGTTTCTAGACATGCCAAGTTTGAAATTTACAGGTCAAAATTAATGGAAATGTGGAATGCGTGCCTGTTTTATGAAGGACTCGTGATTGTTATTAGGAATGGGTTGTTTTGTATTGGGTTATATGAAATTTGAAGTTTTTAACTACCAATTTGATTAAAATGGGAGATGCCTTCATAAAATAGCTGTTTTGTGAGATGTGATTGTGAATTATATATGTTTTGGCATTTATTGTAGGTTGGAATTTTGTTTTATTGCAGAGTTATTTAATTTTGGGGTGTTGTATTTTGTTATTTATTGGTTCTTAGTTGGATTTTGATTAGGAATGGTTTGTTTTCGTTTCTGGACATACAAACTTTGAAAGTTCGATGTTAGGATTAATGAAAATGTGGAATGCTTATCCTATTTCATATAGGACCTTGTGGGTAAATTGTGATCTCGGCATACACATCTTGAGTTATATTCATGTTGCTTAAATGGCATTTTAGTTGGAAAAGTCTGTGTGGAAATAAGTACATCGAGTTTGGAAAATTTTTATGTCAAATTAGTGAAAGTGGGAAATACTACATTTATCATGTGAGTACATGCTTATAGCATAAATGGAAAGTTTCATTGAGTGTAGAATAATTTTATCTTTATAACATTAACCATATAGTCATGTTCGTATGGTTATCAAGGGAACCAATTTGGTTATATTCTAAAGGTCGTAGCTGCTTATATCTTGGATGAATTATTGAACTTTGGGGAGTAAAAATTCTTTATTGGATGTTAGTTGCATTTTATTAGGAATGGCTTGTTTTGTTTCTAGACATAATTAGTGAAAATGCGGAATATTTTCATGTTTCATAAGGGAACTCGTGCTTTGCTAATTGTGACCATGACTACATCTTGAGTTATATTCATGTTGCTCGAATAGCATTTTTGAATAGTCTGTTTGGAAATAATTATGTTTCATGTCAAATTAGTAAAAAATGGGAAATACTATATTTATCATGTCGGTATGTGCTTATAACAAAAATGGAAAGTTTCATATAATACAGAATTATTTTATCTTGATAACGTCAAGCACATGGTCATGTTCGTTTGGTTATCATGGGAACCAATTTGGTGATATTGTAAAGGTCGCAGCTTGTTAAGATAATATTTTAGAAGGTATTAATAATATGTTCTTTATTTTTCTGTCTTAACTTCCTAAAATATATTGATTTTGCAATCTTTCAGTTCTTATTTTTCCCAAATGTTGCGAGAGTGTTTGTAAAGTATAATTCACATTTAATTTGAATTTCTGGGGTCTAATTAAGTGTTATAGTTGTTAAGAATCTTTATAGTATACATGAGTCTTGAATGCTTCATGAATAACTTTTGTCATTATATCGTCTTCAGCTTGTTCGAAGCAACAGCCGTCGCTTTATGCCATCACAAGCAGATGAAGAGGCTCATCAGTTATCCTATTTACAAAAGCACTTGGCCAACATTCTCTCTCTTTTGTCGGATTCCGTTGAAGGAGAAGGAGAAGAATCTCTGGTTTGTAGTCCGTACTAGTAATAAGCATATATTTATGTTTTTGCCTTGCGATGATTTGACAAAGGCTCGTCAATGTAAATCATCTTTCATTTGGGTAAGTGTATGCAATAAACTGCATACTGAACCACACAAGGTGTCAGCAGAGGTTCACGGGCACTACCTAACAATCTATCTGTTATTTTTGACGGAAGTAGAAACTAGAGTTGTTTGATCGTACACATAATGAAGGTTCAAACCTATTATTAGGCTGAGATGTAGCAGCAGACAATGAAAATTTTATTGGATCCTCGAGGGGTCTTTTTTTACACTTTGTGATGCCTCATTACATGGAAGAAAAAATTTCATTTTTTAAGGGGGTTCTTCACATGTAATTATTAAAGATTCTAAATATCCCTTATTGTACCATATAATTTATAAAATTCGGTTGGAAATGGGGGTCGGTGTGCTGCTGTCTGCCCCTCCCTCGATTTGGAACAGTTGTCGAAAGGTACTTTGGGTGGACTTTTGCTACACGAAATTTGTTTATTTGTCATTTTCTCTAATATTTTTTCAGCTGTTATTGCCCCTTTTTATTTTGTTTGTCTAGAATGTTTTACTTTTGCACTTTTATATGATGTAAACTAAATCATGTTATCTCTATTAACAGGTTTTGACCATGGAAAAGTTTGAGCACCTGGAGTTTTTACTTTACTTTGGTGAAAAGGGATCGGATAGGATCCCCTTGAGCCAGGCGTCTCCATATTTTGCTAATTCAGATCCCGACATGCCTGCTGCTCCTGTTCCTGCAAATCAAGTTCACGATTGGCTTCTTGAGAAAATAGTCTTGGCTCTCGAACATGTTACAGAAAGAGTTTCTGCAAAAGAAAATGGGCCTGCCAGTGTCACTGATCCTGATGTTGCAATGACTGATGCATGTGCAACTTCAGTAAAACCCTCAGTAAACGCCAGGGGTCCTAGTTTTATTGAGGGTATGTCTAAGACATCGTACGTAAAGCAAGAATCTGAATTGAAAGGTTCTTCTGTGAAGGTTGGCTAATTCCATATTGTTTTACTTTCTCAATCTCCAAGTTCTCTCGTACTTTCTCGTGTAATTTTCCTAGACAAGATAAATATTTTGGAACAAACATTAAGATGGGAAACAACAGAATGATTAACATGAGCCATGATAGATAGAAAAAAAAAAAAGGTTTGTTTCAGCTTGTTACTGATGTGGATATGTTTAGTTGACTCTTCCTAGTATTGTGTGCATGTTTTGTCTAGCTTCTGTTTTGAATCTTGTGTATCTTCACAACCTTTCATGTTTTGCTTTTGCATTATTTGGTTTTTGCTTTTGTTACCTTCATTCTTTGAAGTTGCTTTTGTTGTTGGCTTGCATTAATGATTGTAATGAACTTTTGCAGGTCGTGAATTGTCATGATTCTGTCATATACATTTTGGCGCCACTGAGATATGCCACGGTCTATGGATGCTCTGATGCAACTATAGTCCTAGGAGCCATTGGCAAGGTATATATGCATGAGAACTCCTGTGGGTTGTTTGGTTTGTAGTTTAAGAGAACAGTTTTCCTTCTTATTAGAATCATGTAACACTTACTTTTGAACTTTTTTCCGTTTTACAGGCTGTAAGAGTTGAACATTGTGAGCGAGTTCATATCATTGTGGCTGCAAAACGAATTTGTATTGCTAATTGTCGCGAATGTGTCTTCTTTTTAGGCGTCAATCAGCGACCTCTTATTGTTGGTGACAACCACAAGTTGCAGGTATGTGACATGACATGTTTTATGTTGTATGTAAGGATAAATTTCTTCTCGAACGCTACCTTTGTATACCAATATTCGTAGTTGATGTTTTCCTGACATTGGTCATATTGCTTGAGTCCCCTGTTTCTGTTGTACTTTTTGGTGTATGTTTACAATTTTCATGTCCTTTATGTTATGTTCTACTACTTATTGGCTGTTGAAATTATTCATGCTTCTTACATTTTTGGTAGGTGGCACCATATAATACATTTTATTCGCTATTAGAAGAGCACATGAACCAAGTCGGTATTGACCCAACTACCAACAGATGGGATGAACCTGTGGCATTGGGGGTCGTTGATCCACATGATTCATTATCTCATCCTGCAGGTGTCTCTGATGTTCAAACCGAGTCTGCTGCTTGCCTAGATCCTGATCAGTTCACTAATTTCTTGGTATAAATTCTTTCATCGTAAAATATAATTACATTTGGCTTTTTGTGAAGGCTAGTTTGGCTTCTTATTCATGTTCTCATGTTTCATTTCAAGGGCTACAACAAGTGATGTGTAAGTTGGGGGTTTTGATCTTATATAATAACATTTGTTATGATTTTTTTGGTTGGTGTGCAGATACCTAATTGGTTTGAAGGTTCATCCTCGGGGGCCACGAAAGGCAATCCCTTTCCTTTGCCAGAGGCATATATGATGTCTCAGCATAGAAATGTAAGTGCCCAGTTGCAATGTGGTTTACTAATTTTGTTATTTTTTCCTTTTTTTTTTAGCGTACAGATGATGCTGTGCAGATCTATGAGAGTCTTTAATAATACTACAAAATTTGATGTAATTGCTTGTCATTTTCAGAACAACCACCTAGGTGAAATTAAGCAACTCTTGAGGGAGACACCGCTGGAAGATAGCCGAAAGCGCGAATTGTCAAATGCACTTCACGTATACTTCAAGGATTGGCTATATGGTAACTCTTGCTATTCACATGCATCTAAAAGTTTTTACTTGTTTCTCATTGAGGGTTCATTTGATTGCAGTTTTAAGCAAATAAGTCGACTTATTTTTGTCTAAGAAAAAAACTGGATGCATCTAGCTTTACTAAAACAGCAAATAAGCTCAGCTTAAAAGGCTAAGCAACTAAATGTCATCCAGCTTTTAAGGAAAAAACTGATAAGTTGGAGCTTATAAGTTGCAACCAAACAATCTTGAGCAAACACAATTTCTCTGCATTTGTTACTTCTTTATTTGGCCCGTCCCAAAAAAGCTAGAAACAATATTGTACTTTCTTGAGAAAAATCGGAAATTGTCTTGGGTCGGCTAACCCAAATATTTTGAGTGTCAAATGTCATAGCTGAAGTAATAAGGTTACGATAGCACAAGTAGATTGAATTGAAATTTACCACTCTCTAGATATTTTTAATTTTTTTTTTCCTTATTTACTTGGCAGCATCTGGAAATATCCGACAACTGTATTGTCTACAAGGTGATTGAAATTTTGGGCCGGTGCTTCTGACAGTTTGTGCGTGGAAGAAATGTGATATTTTTCTGTTTTCCTGTATTTTTTTTTCCTATTGAAATCGTGCAAGCGAATTCAGTTAAACTGGGCTGCAGCTGAAATCGATGCCTACACATACAAGCAGAGTGTTGCGTATTGCGGTTCGTGTTTTTCAGCTTCCTGTATTTTTGTTGGTTCTTTTCTAATAATTAGGATATACTGTAACATGTTGCTTACTGAGGTTTCACCATTGTAGAATTTGAGTATTGTACTTACAAAGAACTTTTAGGTCTAGCTCTGGTTTTGTGAAAAAAAAATATATATTTTACCCTTCCATGTTTGATTCGTATTTTATTATTTGTTTTTTTCTCTTCCTGGACTGAAAATTCTTTGTAAACACAAGCATCTTTACAAAATGTATCAAGATGGCCAAAATAAGCTGGCTTATTTTTATTTAAAAAAAAAGTTGGATGCATCCAACTTAGAATTTTTAGCTTATTTAAACTAAAATAACAAATAAGCTCAAATTTTAGCCAAATATTATCCAAATTTTAAGCAAAAAGTTGACGGACTGCAACCAAACAAGCACAAAGTAAACAGTTCGGTTGTGGATTCACTCTCAGTACAAGAAACCTTTTTTCTTCTAGTCCAGGATTATTATTAATTCTTTTTACAGAATTATTATGTTTTGAGGACAAAATTACTATAAATTAAAAATAATTTAATGCAACTAATATTAATTAAAAATAAATTAAAACTACTGACAGTAAATTATTTTTAGTTTATAGTAATTTATCTTGAAAATATAATAATATTTTTTTATAAATTAGTAGAAAAATAATTCTTAGAAGGGGAGAACTTCCCTTTGTTGTAGGTTAGTACTTTATAGGGCAAATTACGCTTTGTCCTTAGACAATTTCAGAATATTCCATAGGATTTATGAATTTACACTCTTGGAATTTTGAGATTTAATAATATAGGTTTTTTATACTCTGTATCTGCTAAATGTAATAAATGAAATTGGCCATGTACATAAAAAAAAAA
>MKEJ01005498.1:0-12339 GCA_001753735.1 Embelia ribes | reverse complement strand
ACATCTTTTGAAAATATTAAGTATAATAATTATTTTAAAAAATAAAATTTAATGAAAGTATGTTAAAAGTAAATCGAAACAGAATCAAATCTGTAAAATTGAGAATCTAACTGCAACCAGACAAGCCAATCAAGAACCAAATCGGAACCAAACCTATCTTCAATGATCCAGTTCTGGTTCCAGAAATATGGAACCGATCTTTAATTGTTCGGTTCCATATTTTATGTCCAATTGGTCCAAGCCAAACTGCATACATCCCTAGTTGCTAACAAACACGTTTGGTGTGTGTTGTCAAAAGGAAAATTTTTAATTGAGGGCTTATTTTTTTGAAATTTATGTAATCTTTAGCTTTTCAGTTTTTCTATTTAAAAGCTTAATAGGACTGAACTACTCAATTTTCAAACTTAACTTATTTGTTATTTTAACCTAAAGAAATTATTTGTTTAAAAATAACAACCAGACAAATCCTGAAGTTATCGAAAGAATTTTGATAGTCGGTACGACCGTACGAGTATAGTTATCAGACAATGTGTTCATATTTTCCGAAAATCATTGTCATTACAAAAACTCTTTCGTTTTTGAGACTTGTACCTTAACCTCACATTCAAAATTTTTATTTTTTTTACTTGAAAATTCGCAAAAAATAATAATAATCGTTATTATTATGTTTAATTCTTTTTTCAACAATACTTACTCAATTAATAGCCTTACTAAGTACTTATTTTAAAATTTATAACCAATTTTGTAATAACTCACTATTTGGATATGTCTTCCTCTTTTCTAGTTTAGTCATTTACTATTTACTAATAGACGCACATATGCGATGTGTATGAATTTTATGGAAATGACATAACAAACTAATTAAATTAAAATATTTAACTATTATACAACAAAAAATATTTTTTTAGATACAAAATTTATAATTAAAAAAATTTAATTTAGATTAATAAAAGACAACTTCTTTTTATTAGATTTCTTTACAAGTTTAATTTGTATGAAAGAAACATACTATGTAGAGAAGTTTCTTTTGAGTTTAGGCTATTTAAAATGAAAAAGAAAATTGTTGTTATTAAAAAAATATTAGTACTAATTGGTAAAAATATTTAAAAGAGAAGAAGAAGAAGAAGAAGAAGATTATTATTAATTTATCAAAATTAATCTCAATTAGTAATTATATTTATCATTATTTTTTAAAGTTAAATTGATAGTTAATCTCACTTGATTAATCTTTCGTAGTAATTTTGTTTGGGTTCATCATTCACAATGTGGGTAATCTAAGAAAATTAAAGTGCTTAAATTAATCTTGAGCAGTAAAAAATAAATTAGTTCCAATATTCATAAAAAACATCACAAAATAAGAGCAAAAGAAATAAGATAAAATATATGTGGAGCATAACTCCGTAAGAAAAATGTTAATAATATTTTAACCATGTCAAAATAAATTTAATGTGTTTATAGATAATAATATCTCATAATTGTATATTTTTTTAATCACATATTCGTCTCAGTATCTTAAATTTGTTTAAAAATTTATACAAATAATTCTTAAAAAATAGTGAGTTCTCAAATGGATCCAATGTGACATAATATCGTGGTAGTTGGAATGGCATGAGAATTTGAAGGGTATTTTAAATAAAAATTAATATTAAAGTTAAATTGATAGTTAATCTCACTTGATTAATCTTTCGTAGTAATTTTCTTTGGACTTATCATTCACAACATGGATGCTCTAAAAAAATTAAAGTATAAAGTTAATCTTGAATATTAAAAAATAATTAGTTCCAATATTCATCAAAAACACTCCAAAAAAGGAGTAAGAAAAATAAGATGAAACATATGTGGAATATAACTCCATAAGAAAAATGTTATTTTAACCGCATCAAAATAAATTTAATGTGTCCATAGACAATAATATCTCATAATTCTATTTTTTTTTTTAAGTACATCTCCATCTCAATATCTTAAATATGTTTAAAAACTTATAAAAATAATTCTAAAACAATATAGCAATCATCACATTGATCTAATATGACGTAATATCTTATAATTGTTACTTAAGTGCATGAGAATTTGAATAATATTTTAATTAAAAACGAGTTGTTTTAACTTTTATCTCGTGTTTTTACGTTAATTAAAATTATAGGTTTTATTGTGAATTTAAAGTCATTTGTAAGTGATGAAAATATATGAAGTTGCTATATATTATTTATTTTGGTGCAATGTAATCTTTTTATGATATTCAATGCCGATATTTTCTTTTATTTTGAGTATTTTAAGATTCTAAATATGAGAAAAAATTACAGATGGTACTAAATATGTCATTTTTTAAAAACTTTGGGATCAAGTTTAAGAACTATTATTGTTATAAGTGATACTACAGGTACCAAAACGAATTACCATTGAAATTATGAGAATCATTATTGTAATTATCCCTAGTATAGATTTAAAAATTGGATATTATATGAGATATTTGATAATTAATGATAAATATATTTTGTTAAATACATTATTATCTTTATTTCGTTCAAATTATCAACTAAAATAATTGTAATTTTATAATAGTGAAAAGGTATTTTAGGATTGGAAAATAAAATAAAATTTAAAATCATTCGCACTTAATAATAGAGGTTGATTTGATTAGTTTAATATTGTTACTTTCCTCTTTTTTTTTTCTCTAGTATCGTTTCTGGTTCACGAGAGTGTGATCATTGCGTTTGATGCAGACGCAGCTGCAACTTATAACTATCATGACCACAAAAACCAAGGAAGATATCGTCACCGTTGGTTAGAGTTCGAGTACGAATAAATTCTAACGTATGAATTAGGTATACACGGTTCGATTTGGACCGATTTTACCAAAAATATAAAACCGAACTATTAGAGATAGGTTCTAATTTTCAACACCGGAACCCAACCATCATTAAAAATCAATTCGGTTCTGATTTGGTTCTTGATTGGTTTGGTACAGTTTGGTTTCGGTTCTCAAATCAATAGATACAGTTCGATTTTGATTCGGTTCCTACTTCCTTTATAATTATTTTTTAATAACTAATATACACGATGTTTTCAATGGATGTGTAAAAGTAATATTATAAAAGCAATACTATAAATCATTACACATTATGTAAATCAATTCATACATTCTTTTTATTAATAAACATTTTTCTATGTTTTGTAAGCATGCTAATGAATTAACTTGTAATTATCTTCAAATTATGTTATTGTACCTATTTCTCGATTCAGTTCCGGAGTGGATTTGTTGTTCTAAGATGTATGAAACCAAAACCAGACCGATAAATCAGTTCTTTCAAATATGAAACCAGAAATGGAACTGTTGCCAAATAGAACCAGAGCAAAACCGATAAATATCAATTCTTTCAAATAATAGAACCAGAGCAGAACGGATTAAATGTGTTCGGTTCCAATCAGTTCTAGGTTCTCTCAGGTTTCTTTTTTCACTACCCCAAACAAGAATGAGAATAACCCGAATAGAATTAGAGTAATCGCTCCATATGATGCACCAAATCGTCAAAAAAACTCATTTTGCCAATAAATCTATATGTGGGTCTGTTTATCAAAAAATTTTGCATGTGGCTCACCCAATTACAAGAAGCAAAATGGCTCATCCAACAAATATTCACAATTGTAACTTATAATAACCAGCACTGTGCTTACAATACGTATTTTACACTGTCAAAACAATACATCACTTTGCTTTTACGTGTTGGGATCGTTATCCACACACACATATAGCTTTCTTTCAATTCAAGTCTATAAATTTTCCTCCATCGTTGCACACGGACAATGTACAAGGAGGAAGCTGAGTTTGGCAGACCAGCTAGAGAAGAAATATCAATGCTACAATAAACAATATGACCGAGCACGCCATTGCCTGTAAAAACATTCAATTGTTACTGATAAAAACACGAAAGCAATTCTACTCAATATAAAGTTAAAGTTGCATACTTTCAGTATAGTAAAATATAGCTGATCAAACTCAATTCACATGGACAAGGAATCAAAGGAATGCTGTTCGATGGTACCTAATTCTCCATAGTATTTCGCATCTATTTCCAGCAGAGAGACATACTTGGCATCAATTGGATATAATTACAAAATAATGAGGGTGTATTGATTGGACGAAAAGCAGCATGTTAATGTATCAATTGGAAAGAGAAAAAAATAAAAATTTGGCGTACTATTTAGATTTTGCTCATCTATTTTTCAAATGCACATTTCTTCTTTGCTTCACTTACATCCACATATTTAGAGATCAACCCTACCTCTGTTGTCCTTTTCCACATAAATATTATGCTCTTTGTAATTGGTGCACTCACGTGCCTTCGTTATTACATGTCTAAATTACCTCAGACGGCTCTCTTTCATCTTTTTCTCAATTGAAGTCACTCTCAACATAACACGGATCTTTTCTTTTTCGATGTCATCTTTTTCACTCATCCTACATATCCATATCAACATAAACACCCTCTATTACCTCCTTTTTGGCCTCATCTTGTTTCTTAGTTGCACGTCACTCACTTCCATAAAGTAAAGTTTGATTGTACATTAGTTATATAAAAGTTTCCTTTCAACCTCCTGGGCATATTTCGATCCCATGAAACTCATGAAGCACTTTTCCATTTCGTCCATCCTACATCTGCATGGATCCTATGATATCTCCTTATATCCAAGCATTGCTTTGTATTCCAGCATTTCTTTGTAAAACCGACCCAAGTTCAACTAAAATGATCACTCTTTGGTTACACCTCGTTACCTTACTTAACTAAAACCAAATCCACCACACATTGTCCACTAAAATTGTATTTCATATATTCCGTTTTTCAAAAAGATCACATGAGAACCACATAGCAGCACACATGAGTTCTCTATTACCACACTCTTTTAGTTGGCAGGCTCTCACCCTTTTCATCTCCAAAGGTCCACTCAACTCCCACCATTGTTCTCGGAAGGTCAATGGAAACCACATCCTCCATACACCTTCTCTGACCGCCCACACGAGCCAACACCCTTTTTATAGAAATTCTTTTAGTAATCCCCCAGCCCCCTTTAAAACTACCACTAGCCAGTAGGACTAATCAACCACCCATGACCAATTCTCCAATATTTCTGATAAATCACTCTTTTCTACAACCTATTGCCATCCATAGAAAACAACTATATCCACTCCACCAGATTTTCCAATAATATAAAATCACGGATATCCAAACCACCCTCCTTAACAAGCAAGACAACAATTCCCAAAAGAATACTAAATGACTGATGCTAGAATCTGAAACAAGGATGTCATATAAGTAGGTAGGTTAGGTAATGGACCTTACAGGAGAGTGAATTGGACAAACTCCTATTCTCACTAGCACTCAATAAACAATTTCACTTTTTGAAATATTGATCTTACATCTAGAAATCGCCTCAAAGCACAAAAGTGAACACCTCAAAAGTCAAAATACTGAGCTCCACACAATAACATCACACACAACCAACAAATTGTTCACACAAAGAAAATGAGAGATGATTAAAGACCCTCCACCTCTAATGAAGCAGCCCGACAAGTCTCATTATACTATAGAATGAGGCTAATAGTCTCCATAACCAGGTTGAACAAGCAAGGAGGCAAAGAGCTCCCTTGTCTCAAATAACTATCAAAGTATTGGAAAACGTCTATTCATCCCAATCACAAGGACAATGAACCTAACTGTACCTGAAATATATAACTAAATGACCCATCAAATCCCATACACCAAGCATTCAAAGAACAAGAATTTTGGGAGTCAGGAGATGAATTCGGTATATTTATCAAAGTATTAAAAAACAACTCGAAACTCAGTACTACTACGTATCTAGATCTTGATAACATGATTCTTACACAAATTGCAGAAGCAGCGAGGCCAGCTCGTTCTCGAGGATCCTTCCGATAGTAATTCCCAAAGTACAAAATTGTGGCAAAGTACCACATGAGAGGGAAAGCAAATCCCAAAAGGAAACTGAAAAAACCCAAGATAATACATTATACATGTACTTTAGATAAAAGAGTTTGGAAGATAGGAATAGTGTTAGCGAGAACTCACGAAAACCATCCTATCCCACAACCAAAGCAAGGGAGTGGCTTGTCAAAAGTTCCCAGCTGGAAGTCGTCAGCATCTCTAATAAGGGTATACTTTCCTTTCTCTTGGTCCTCAGGTGCTGTTTGCCCTGCCAACAACAACAAAAAAAAAAAAGAAATACTAAAGTCTTTTCTTTTTCTTCTTTTATTTTTTGTTCAAATTTAAAACGTTATACACCAAAAATACCAACATATGAGGGTAAAACCTAAACACACAACAAACCACTAATTTATGGTTGGATAATCACAGACAATAAAAAAACTTGAGAAAGAGAACGGTTGGTCTAAGCCACAACAAGGCATTGAGCATAAAAATAGCTTTGCTACTATAAATCTATACCAAAAATGAAAATTACTCGTTCATTAGAAGCTAACAAAAAGTGGGATACATACCCCTAGGCTATGATATTTTAGAGAGGAAATATTTTAAAAATTCTACACCAGAAGGATGCACCTGTGACTATTCGGCAATTATGGGACAATGTAGTGGGTAGTGGGTCAACCCTCTACTTGGCGCAACATCATTAGGTGCATTTCTTAATGCCGAGCGATGTGGGACTATTAACAAACTCTCCCACACTTCTGAGTGGATGAGTCAAAGGCCCATCAAGTGGATACAATAAATGGGTGACACGTACAACCCAACATCGATGGACGGTTTGATACCATATCAAGTGGTGTGTCATCATCTCACCTAAAAGCTTAAGCTATATTCAACAAGCCCCCTAATATATGGCATTTTTTTGCTAAATAAATGCAATACAAATTTTTAATGCAGCGGCAAAACTTTAACTCAGGAACTCAACATGATCTGACATCACATTAAAGCTGATCTTCGCACTAAAAGGGCTATTAGGGAAGGAGAGGAGCCATTTATAAACCACAAAGCTAGATCAATACATATGTGGGACAATTAACAAACTCTTACACTTAGTATATATTTTCTATTGAAATATTCAATATATATTTTCTATTGGAATATTCAATATATATTTTCTATTGGAATATTCAATAGGGATATCCACCCACTCTTGTATAAGTAAGATGCACAATATAACAATGACAAGTTGATGAAGTCCAAGGAATTTGTACTGAACAGGATTGGAATAAGAGTTTATATTAAAACAAAGTTACAAAAGTGAGTTAACAATGACAAGCTAATGATGTTTGAAAAAATAATTTTATGAGAAACTGTAACATTGATAATAAGGAACATAACGAGGAACTTTCATAGCAAATGTGGAAGATGGGATACTAAGCGACTTCAAAGTGGATCAAATTCGTTCTTCATATATGGTAAAGAGTAGATGATGCTACAAGGTGACAAATAAATGAAATGGAAGGGTCCGCTTGTCCTTGATAACAATAATGACTGAGTTTTTTTATTTCGTCCTGAAAACATAAATGCTATAGCAAAGGCATTTGGCGAACTGGTTACCTTTACAAAAGAACCTTTCAGAATAACTCCTTAGTCCTGGGATCTCAAAAGAAAGTTACTTCATTTCTTTTGAAATTGTTGTGCTTATGAAAATAGATTAACCTAGAAACAAGGCATTTTCAGATGTCTAACCATTTTCTATTCCAAACCAGTGAAACAAGAATGAAACCACAAAATGAAAATTCTCTCCATTTTTTTTTTTGGAAATTCAATATATCTTAATTACTACCTTTAAACATTGAATGGTATCGAGCTGAAGGCCTCAAAAGATCAAAATGCTTATCAGATACTGCCTTCACCAATTCAAGGTCAGCTCTTAATGCCACTCCCTCCTCATTTGTAGCATCTGTGACACCAAGAGGTCAAATCAATATTTGTCATGAGATGTTTGCCAAATTCTTAATTTTATTTTCGCCTTACTTTTCTTAGCTCAATAAAAAATGCATATGCAGTAAATCAATAACCACTGTACTATGGCATTTAACAAATCTTCCAGGTAATTAATGAATAGTGAGGTCATTGTGTGTCTCTTTGCAAGGCTGCATATCCCAATTAGATTAGCGTCACCGAAAAGGCTGTAACTTTATCAGTATCATCGGAACACTCATCGCCATAAGAAGCTGGGCTGACAAGACTAAATGATGGACATGTACTTGCGCACAGGCAACGGTAGCACTCCTCTTTTTCAAAGTTAAGCTAGAAAGTTTCTAAACTAACAGGGATATATTATATATCAAGGTTCAAGCATATTCTAACCACCATAACACCTATATCACTAGTTCTGAATCCTCCATTTTAACCATTATGTTTATCCTAATCCAACGGAGATGCCAAAATGAAACAATGAAAAACACGTGTTTCACTGTGATTGCGAACAAGAAACTAGTTCAGAAATGAGATTGGGCTGATTACTTGGGTCCATATGCAATATTATCAATGTGCTCTGTAGATTAACGTCTTCAATTATTCTGAATATTCAAGCTACCTGCTTCAAGTTATACAATTAAAAAAGCCATTCAGAACCATGGTTCAGAAAAATCCACTGTATTTGAAACAAATGAAAAGAAATACATACACACGAACAAAAGGACCCAAAATAGTAGAAATCTTCAAGTCGGTTTAGAGCACAATTCACCAGTATATGCAATTAGTAAAGATATAGCAGAACTTATTTAGGAAACAGCTCAGCTCATTTTAACTGAGATTTACCACAGATATATTGAGTGTTAAAAAAATACTATTCTGACAGATGATGACCAGAAATGGTATATACCCAACAAAAGCCACACATTCGTATTCATACAACCAGGAATTGACCTCTCATTTGATCAAGCTGTAAAGCTTCTTACCAGTGCTTCTGCACAAGTACAAGTTCAAATGGTTCACGGATCCTCAAAACACATATTTAGTTTGTGGTTTATTAGTTTCTAATTTGATTTACACAATAAATGAAAAACAGAGAAATGTCCATAAAAACTACATTTGGGTGTTACTGAAAACTGCCACTTTCTGAAATGGAAGCATTACAGGAAAAGCATACATTAGGAGTGGTTCCGAAAATATTTTCTAGATAGTAATCCCGAAAAGTTTTACAAGCCATAAAAATGTTTCTGCCACCAAATTCAATTTGTTTTTGTAGACAAAACAATAGAACAAACCTACAAATAATGGAGTTTTCATAAGTTCCACGGCTTGAGTCCCTAATGCTCCAAAGGCAATGCAAACAAGAATACAACTACAAAATTTTGAAAAAAAGAAAGAAAGAAACAAGGGAGCTTTCAAAGGTTTTTTTACTTTGAGTCCAAAAACTAAACAAGAACAAAAATTGAAGCTAATAATTTTAATTTTAGAATCATATAAGATTTTTCTTACAATTAGAGTTCAGCTACATTCAGCCATCACATGTTTTGTACAACATCAAGTCATCAAACATTTGTATCTATATATATCAAAATTTCTCAAAAATATACAAATTAATAGTGTTCTAGAGCAAGTGAATAACATTAAATTAGGTTAATTTGATCTCCCTCCTTTCGGCTCTAATCAACCTCTTACTAATATATTTGTCATAATTTAATGTCATAGTACTAGATTACTCTTCTAGTTATCGTACTTTTAATAGCTGAAGAGGCATTAATCAAATTTCAATACATAAAATAAAAGCATCACTAGGTTTCTAAATCATCATCCAAACCTTAAACAAGGTTTCTAAATCCACTCAAGAAATTGACTTTTAATAAATTGATTGAAATGAAAACACAAAACCTGAGCCCAAGTTAATGTTATCATACTTTTTCCCTAACAAATTACAAGGTATTAATCCAATTTGAAAATCACAATAAAAAAATAAAAATAACAAACTAGATTTCTAAATCCATTCAAAAAAATTGACCTAGCTTTATCAAATGTTAGAATCCATATCGATAAAATATGGACTTTATCGTATTTATATAATCAATTGGGCACCTTCTCCTTACAGGCTGGTTTTCAGAAATGAGTTCTAGCCAAATGATCTCGTAATACTACAGATCCAAGTTCCACCACATGAAAAAACCAATTCACATACAAAAAATGATACTCTATAGACCAGACAAAAATGCTGACAGATATGATGAACTGTTATCGGAGCAGTGTCAGTAGAAAGAGCAAACTCGTAATAAGAGGGGCGGCCAATAAGCCAGGTTAAATTTTTTGGTAGACTTGAAGGGAACACGGGCTAGAGCTGTTACAGTAGGCCACTACACGTAAGGGGCGATCCAAGGGTTAGGTTAAAACTATTGGTAGATTTGTGGGTCATGGTGACGAGTCAACATAAATTTGGAATCCCACGGCGCTAAAACATAGGCCTTATCGCGTGTATTTAATCAATTGGGCACCATATAGGCCGGTTTTCAAGGGTAAGTTTAACCTAGATGATTTCATCATCAAATTGCAAGGTATTTAATCCAGTTTGAACATGAGTACAATTGTATAAATGTCACAGGAAATCAAAATCCAAACATGAAGTTTTCTGATTATTAAATATAACTCTAAACGAGAAAAATCAGCTTCATAGATAGAAATAACAAGTCAATTATTACAATAAAATAGATTCTACAATAAACTGAAATTGATATAAGCATAAAACAGATTCACAATAACGAAAGGAGGAGAAAAATAATAAAAACTTGAAAAAGAAGAAGAAACCTAGCCTCGGAAGGGTGAAAGATCAGATGAGAGAGAGAGAGAGAGAGAGAGAGAGGGAGGGAGGGACAGAGGAGGGGTATTTCTTCTCGTTAATTAAATGATAAGCTTACTTCCCCTACGTTGTCTTCAGTATTAAACGACTGATGTTGACGTTCGAATTTACAAGTCCTCCCTCCCTCCCTCCCTCTCTCTCTCTCTGCCGTTCGCTTTGGGCTGAGAGCGGCCGAGTCATTGTTTAACAATAAAAAAATTTTAATTCTTATTTTAGAATTATTTATATTAGTTTTATTTTTATGATCCGGAGGCTATTGGAAAATTATGGTTTTAATTATGGTTTTCAATCAATTTCAAGTCATTTTTTCCCCATACTTGGGTAGGTTTGAAAGCTCTTGTTACTATCTTCGAGACGATAAACGGTGTAAATAAAAATTAGCTTCAAAGAAAAGTGTTCAAATGAATTAAAATTCGGTGTTTAAATCTGTGGGAATTATCTCACATCAACTAGATAAATGTTTCATCTATTGTTTAAATACAATATCATATGCTACTAGAGTTGTAATCAAGTGTAATATATGCACATGGAGCTGGAAGCACTATACACATACGCGCCGTCTGTTCAGCCAGGTCGAGCAAAGGCTCGGGTGGGGCAAGGCTGGGGTCTGGGCTTGGTAATTGGTTGTGCATAGGTTGTTAAACGCGTCCTTATCCTTGTTCTGTTTGAGTCAAGGCTGGTTCCAGGACCAGATCAGGGTCAGAGGTCAAGGCTCGGATTGGATGCGCATGTGTGGTTCGAATCAAATATAAAAAGAGGGTCCAACATTAGATTCCTTATTTTATAACGCTTTGTCCATTATCACCCACTAATGTAGAAATAACTCTCCCAATAATTGTGAGTTATGGCTAGCCAAAAGTATAATAGATGCATGATTTATTTGCTATAAAAAAAAGGCTATTGGTCAACCATTTTTTGTATCCAGAAAATACATAGGACTTTCACTTTAGCACACAACCACAACCATATAGTCAGACAGAGAGTGTACCACATCACAAAAAACTCATCCAGGTACCAGATTGCAGTGAGCAGATGTTATATCTTGGAAGTCAATTGCCACTTCATACCAGAAGCAACTCGGGTGAAAGACAAATTGAATTTAAAGGGATATGGTAAACAGTGATCTCATCTGATGTATAATGTTAATTTTTTCCAAGTAGTTTCATTTTTAACATCGTTGTGATAATATAAATTCATATTCCTTTCAGTTGTTTATTGATAAATTTCTATTATCTCAATTTATTTTTTTATAATTTATTATATTATTATTATTCAGAAATTATTTAATTGTAGCAACACCAACATAAAACAAATCATATCTTTGTTGTGCAAAAACTACATTATTTTAGTGATCCGGAAGAAAAAAAGAAGAAAGATTGGCACACAAAAATTGTGAAATATATGCAAGATTACATACACACACACACACACACATATATATAAGTTGTCTCCTATAATTATTTTCTTTCTAATCGCGACATTTGTCTATACAATTACTTGACATGTGTCTCATGAAATTAGTATTTAAAATAATAAAACTTA
>MKEJ01005475.1:10493-22211 GCA_001753735.1 Embelia ribes | reverse complement strand
CTTTTCTCAAGAAGCCCTGCAGGCTTATAGCGCTGCGCAACCCTAATTGCGTTCTCGATTATATTGAATATATCGTCCCCGATTTTGTCAAACTTGCCCTTCCACGCATCGACGAGCTCCCACTTGTTACTCTCCATGTTCACCCCTACCCTAGCTATGCAGACAATATAGGGATCTCTCCAAGATTTAGAAAAAAAAGTGATATATAATAGCCTAGAAAAAATACGCAACACACGTACTATAGTATATGTGCATGTGTTTTATATAGACTTTCTATTTTTTAAAAATGTTTCCTGTTTGGAACTGGTTTCTAAATCAATTTGGGTACGAGGGAATTGCAATGATAATTCATTAATATTGAGTTTTCTTTACTAAGTTTCCTATTTCGGACTGGTTTCTAGATTTTATGGATTTGGGCAATTGGGGTTGAGTGGAGCCGAAGTAAATATTTATTTGCAACGGTTAGTTTTATTTTCCAAGATATGATTGGTCCTTGTAAATTAGTAATTCCTACTTTGAGAAACTTGGGTTTCTAATATGAGAAAAAGTTATGAAAGGGATCAGTACTTTGGAGAATATAATTGTTATAACTTAGACTATGGAAACCAAATAAAATTTAAATTGAAGTTATGAGAACAGTTTAGTGTAATTTTCTTCCCAAATTGTATAAAGGCCTAAACAATCTCTTGGATTCATTTACATCCAGTTTTCCAATAAATAAATTAGTCTTTTTCTGATAAATGAAAAAAATAAATATATGCAGGTTAAAATTTTTAGCTTTTCTATACCATCACAAAAAAAAAAAATTAACTTAAAACTAAGTAAACAAATTCAATTTATATTTTAATAAAAATCAAAGAACTTAAATTTAGAAAATGCAACCACGCAAGCTCGGAATGCTAACTAGCCGATGTATTACAAGTTTCCAAAGGTGGTATCCTTTTTTGCCTTTCATTGTTCCCACTTTAAGTTTTTTTTTTTTATTGCAGTTTTTAAGCAAATAAAATAGTTTATATTTTATAAAAAAAATTGAATATATTTGACTTAAAACTTTCAGTATATTTAGGCCAAAACAAAAATAAGTTCAATTTAAAATTTAGCAGCCAAATATTATCTAATTTTTAATTAAAAAACATTAAATTTATAATTTGTAACTAAAGAAGCGTGAGTACCAAATTTCTTTAGTTCAAATCCAAACCTTATTTTTCTTTTTTCAATTAATAAAATATAGGCATAACTTCTGATATTGCAACCAACATGGTTAGTATCCAACATGACATAATCAATTATGATAATTTTGTTATCGTTTTCTCGTTCGTTATTTCAACAAGATTTTTGTTCATAACATGTACGTTCATATCACGTTGTGATAAAAAAAAATATGATGTTAAAGATAATGTTATCCCATTTCAATTAATAATATAAACCTAAACCTTTATACATTACTTCCTTTTTCCACAAATAATTTCACAATTTGACCATACATATTTTTAAAAACAAATTTAAAATATAATATTTGAATGCAACAAAAATATCAAACTTATACTTATTTTATATTAAAAATATATATTTAATATTTTTATTACATTCAAATATTAAATTATTATATTTAAAAACACCCTAAAATAATGTACATAGTTAAATTATGCACTTATTCGTAGACAGAGGGAGTATTACATAGTCATCATGCCCTTACAAGTCGTTTTTAAGTATCTTTGCATGCGACACACTCATATAAATAAGAGACAGACGAAATACGCATTATAAGGATTAACCGCATGCATCCCCCTGAGCGTAGCCGACATTTGAAGAAAACTAGAGCGGAAGGCGTAACAGAACACTGAAGTGAAAGTGACTTAACCGCGTTAACGAGATAAGGATGTTAGAGAAAATTTTGGAAGTTAGAATGAAAATAAACCCGATTGGCTTAAGTTATTTAAATAATGAGACGTGAAACAGTGCTTACAAAATAGAAGAAAGATATATGTCGAACAGTGTTCACAAGCAATGACAGCCCTACACTCTTGTTATGAGACCGGGCGACTAAGAAACCTCGATAATAAGATTGGGAAACGTAAGTTGGACATGTGAAGGATGGTATGACTATAATTTGTGGAGACTGGGAGCAATGATTCGTGAACTTTCGAGGAAACCTGGAAGTCGAGGATGCAGAAGGTAGAAGACTACTTTGAAGATCGAGACCGGACAATGAGAACTTTGAGAAACCTATTAAACGTGCATGGCAGAGCGGAGTAAGTCATACTTTGGATGATTGATGTTGTGAACCGAGCTAAGGGACGATGGGCCGAATAAGTAACAATAGCCAAACATCTCTACGTGCTGAATTAGGAGACGAGAAGAAGGAGAACATCTGCTGATAAAAGACGGTGTGGCCGTGTGAACACCCGGGTTTAAGTGGGAGTATTGAAAGGCCTAGACTGTGGCACGACATTTTTTATCATTTTGGGACCAAACCCCGATGATTTCGACGAGGAGCACAAATAAGAGTGAAACCTAAACAGTTACACTCTTCAAATACAGGCAAAAAACAAGGACTCAGACAAATGCGGATGCGCAGTGATGAATACACCTTGACGAAAATCCCAACAGATGACTACTGCGATAATTTGACCTTCAGTGGAAGGTTTAGTATGACATTCCCACCCTTTGAGAAATTAGTTCTGGATAATGTGACTCAATGGCACCTTGGTAGGTGCGAGTGGCAGTGAAAAGAGATATTAGTGTTGTTTAATTTAAATTAGCGACATGCATTGTAACATCCTCAAACTAGCTCTAAATAAATACGTTATTAAAAATTTTAGGGAATTATTTATTTATTTTTATAACTGAAAATACAATTCATCGCGTACCCCCACAGCTGATCCGACGGCATTAAACTACTAATTATCACAGCTTAATGTACTCATTCACCAAAAAAGCTCGTCAACTAAATATACATATACTGGTAAAATTGGACAATATCTCTATATATGCACGATGTAACCAGTCTATAATTATATAGACTAACCAATCCTGCAGTATAAATATTATAACATATACAATCCGCGTGTCAACATCTATAATATAATATAGTGCAACCGAATGCCTCGTCTGTAGTATAAAAAGAAAACCTACTACAACTGTCTTAACATAGTAATATAATAGTATCATGCGACAATACCCTTAAGCTTGATATAAGCTGAACTGTTGCACACAAAATGAGCACCATTGCTACACCTCCTCTAGCTCCTATCCACCTTTGGGTCCTTTGTAATGCCCATGTGTATATGCACGGATAAAATAAACGAGTTAGACACTAGTATGTTATAAATGTCAATACAATAACATGCTCAATGATATAACATCCTTCAATCACAGTAATAAATACGAAATGTTTATTATCATAAAATAAATCATAACGCATATCAAAAGGATATGGGCCCTCACCCGACCCTATCGCTGCTCAATCTCAGGTATACTCGATGCAGCTCAGGAGCTCATACCTGTGCACATGTCTCAAAGAACTTGGTAATTGAAACCCAACTCGGAAGTCCCATCTCGCAGTAGTAAAAAAACAACACATCTCAAATCTCAGTAAAACACATGTTACCCTGGCACAACAATCGTATATATATAACAGAATAATAAGTTGCTCTAACTCTACACTTATCTCATTACCCAAAACCAACTAAAATATTCTTAATAGTACCGTAAAAGTATTTACTTATAAGATAAATGTATCTGACTCGTACCTGATTTGAGATTAGTCTGATACTCGAAATAAGCCTACACCACCGTATACACTAAATCCTATAAATGCAATATATAAAATTCATAAATTGCCAAAATACTCACATTGTAAATCCCAAAATATTAATATACTCGTTTAATTTAAAATACCCCCGCTTAAAATATATTCTTTAAAATAATTCTTAAAAATATTATTATTTTTTCCCAAAATATATTTTCTACCTAAAAATCCATAATTATCCAAAAACTATTACTAAAGCTCAATAATTGGAATAATACCAAAATATAAATTAATTTATATTCCTTTTAAAACCCCATTTTCTAGCACCAATAATGTTCAGAGAAATTATGGGAATATTTTCCTTAAGTAAAACAATTTTATATTTCCCAAAAAAATCACTAAAAATACTCAATAAGTATAATATATACTTAGAAACACATGCAACCTCAAAATAACATTTTATTCAAAAATTATTAATACCCAAATATGTGTAAATTTCATAAATAATCTAAAAATATATATTTTTTCTTTAGTAAATATCAATTTTCTCACCAGAAATAGCAAATTTACATCAAACAATACACAAAAATAGGATCTTGAACAATTTTCTCCAGTTTCTTTGAATTTCCAGAATTGAAAATAAATTTTAAAATTTTCGAAAATAATTATTTTTCCACCAAAAATCAATTTATTTACCCAAAATTATAAAATTTGAACCAAAATTGCACAAAAAATATATTTTCCATATGCATGACCATGGAAACATTCTTTTATCTAGTTCATTTGAATTTCCAGAGATGGTAAAAGTTTCAAAAATTTGAAGTTATTTCATTTTTTCCAAAATTTATTTATTTTTAATCCATAAATGCTAAAAATTAGTAGAAATTCTAAACAAATAAGAAAAATAGAAGGTTTTCACTTAAATGCCCTGAAAATTCCGTAGAGTCTCCAAAAATTTAAAAAAACTTGGTTCAGTTTCGAATTTGTTTTTAGAATTTTTTCTTTTAATAAATTCTCAAAAAACTTGTTTAATTTAATAAAACATAAGAAAATTTACCCAAAATCCCAATAAATGTTCAAAAATAATTTTCTACACATGCATGTTATAAAACCATGTTTTCCAACAAATACCAATGTTTTAGAACCAAAAATAATTTCGAATATATTTTCTACTATTTTAAAACCTCCAAAAATACCATTCTTTTGAAGAAAATTTATCAAAATTACTAAAAGTCGTCCAAAAGTATGATAGTTACATGTATGTCCAAAATTCTAGTTCTCAAGCTCACATAAAATCTTCAAAAATTTTAACCCACAATTTAACCCCCAAAATAATTTCTCAAAATAAATAATAAACAAACTTAGAAATTCCTAAACAATTAGTGAAACTTTGCCCATGTAACCCCAATTATTTTTGTTATATCACTAAAATGTCCATAATTCCCAGAATTGTTTTTTTTCAAAATGAAATATCTTTATTATATCCCTTCAAACAATTATTTTCTTTAAAACACTCAAAATTCCATAATTAATTCTATAAATTTCAAAAAAATATGAAACTAATTTTGAAATTTCCCAAAAATCATGTTTCATATTTAAAAAAATTTAAACATGTGGATTATGTTTAAACATTTCTTAATACAACTTCTCAAACATTAAAACTGATTTAAAATACTATTTTTATTGCATGAGCTAGTTTAATACTTACAATTGAGAATTTAAAACGTAAATAGTTAAAAGAATATACCTTATTAAACATGTGGATTATGTTCAAACATTTCGCATGCATGGGTTTCGTTTTAGCGGAAAACGAGCCCCCCAAGCCCTCACTCTCTCTCTCTAGGCTCTCTCTTTAATCTCTCTATTCTTTCTTCTAACATG
The DNA here is from genome assembly GCA_001753735.1 of Embelia ribes. Taxonomy (NCBI): domain Eukaryota; kingdom Viridiplantae; phylum Streptophyta; class Magnoliopsida; order Ericales; family Primulaceae; genus Embelia; species Embelia ribes. The sequence continues at coordinate 16,579 of MKEJ01005475.1, read as the reverse complement.
ATAGTGCATGTATGTATGTACCACACGTGTTTGTGTTTATGTCATGATAGTGTATGTATGTACGTACGATGTGTGTGTGTATGACTTTGACACCCCAGTATTCAGATGTCAATATTTTAGTGTAGCATGGGATATCGTTAGAACGGCATATCAATCGTTCGAACAATAGCCATCACCCAAAAAATATTTTGATGCACTTGATTAGTTGGTTGAGAAGAGTTTGAAGGATGGTCAAGAAGGCATGGAGATATGTTAGCATTTCTTTTTGAAGTTGGTTTTGGGCCCCGCCGACCATCATATCTGTAAACTTGTGTATGTAGTGGTAGTAAAAGAAGATGAGTAAATAAGACTTTAGTGTGTTGTAAAATCCTTTCTTAGATTGTAATTCTGTGGTGTAATTAATGTTTCTAAATCGGATGAAATTAGTAGTGAAAATCGTAGCTCCATGAGGTTATTCCTAGCTCTTTAATGTTGTTTGTGGTAATGCATCACATTTAGATCGCATATCGGATCGCTCGGGATCCGGCACATAACAACCTTGGTTACAATTTTAAGTTAAAAAATGTTGTTTTTCGTATTAAGGATAAAGTTAAATACATCTAATTTAAAATTTTACAGTTGTAGAGTCAGAATAAGATTACAACTAGATAATGTAGGGGATATCCAAGAGCTTTAATTTTTTTTTATTATTTTTAATTTAATATTGATAGCTATAAAAGCGGAAGCAAAAACGATCAGTGAAAGTGGGTACATGTCCTTCGATGAGGAATTACAATGATGTAGATTAAAATAGTAAAAAAGTTTAGATAATGAACTAAACAACCATGAATTGTCTAATTTTTAAGGAAATTTTTTAAATTTAATGTAGTATCTATTTGTATGGCCTATGTATGTACCCTTCCGTGCACAAAAAATTAGATCTTTTGATTGAACACGTAATTTTATACCAAAGTCAAAAAATAAGTTTTTAAATTTAAATTGAGATATTAATGATAATTTTATACTCTTTTCATGTATTTTTAATTGTAAATTTAGAAAAATTTTCCCATTCTTTCTTGAACATTCATTTATAAAATTATGAATCATTAATTGCTCTTTTTTCTTAGTTTTACCCTATTAAATAATTAGATTGATATATTTTGAATATTTAATGAAAAATAATAAAGTAAAATATTATTATTTCCATTATCTACAATTGAGGTTAATTAATGATTTTATTATTTTTTGTGCTCTAGCCTAAATTATTTATAGTTGGATTGAGATTTTATGTATGTATGATTTTCCTATGTACTTCTATTCAGAATGCGCCACATTAATTTTGTACTACTATCAAGGCAATATTTTAGTGAGTATGGTTGCACAAAAATCTTATATGATGGATTCTGAACGGCAGTATGTAGATATGTATAAATTCTTATTTTTTTTTAAATTTTTTTATCTCATTGTAGTCTCTATTAATTAAGAAAAGGACAATAATTGTAATTATTAAATTTTATAATGAGTGCACTATAAAATGCCTAATCTATTTTGAACAATAAAAAACAATATGAGAAATTATTTATGAATTTTATTTTCAACAAAACTCCAAGTGTTTTAGCAAAAAAGGGGAAGAAACAAAAGAGATAAAAGAGAGGAGGAGGGACAAATCGGAGGGTAATTTCCCAGAAAAAGGGTACAAATAGAAAGGTGAAAGTGGCCTTTCACCACCCAATACCCGACCCATATTCCTAACCTCACCCACCAACAACATCATTACCATTACATTACGTTACATTACCCCTCTCTCTCTCTCTCTCTCTCTCTCTCTGTATCTCTCTTTCTGCACAGAGCCACAGGCAGTTAGTTTCTGCAATGGCCTTTGATGGTGAGAGAACGCTGTCACTGTTGCTGTCTCCACCCACCCCATGTAATGACCAATCTGCCCCTCTCCCCAAACAGGCACCCCTTGTAACTATAGGGGCGTTTTGGGGATTTTCAGTATGGAGGACTTGAATCCTGAAAGTTGGTCTCTGTGAAAGCTAAAAGGGCATTCAGGATGGAGCCAGGCATTTTTATTTTACCCTTTTTTCTTTTGTTCTTGTTTTTATTTTTACTTTTTTTTGGCACCTATACCTCTAAAAACTCTCAAACTTTGGTGGGTTCTTTATTCTATTTTATTTTTTTTCTCTGAGATTTTTTTTTTTAGATTCAAAAGAGAAGCTAACATTTTGTAATTTTCATCGCCAATTGTGGTAATGAAGAGGAGAAAATAGCGAATGATGTATTTTGGGTGGTTTATTTGGATATATTTATGCAAAAATATTGTATCTATTTAGCCAGCAATTGGTTTGGTGGTGACAATGGTGTAATGCTTTTAACCCCTCTAATTTCAGTAAATATATTAGAAAATCTTTGATCGAATCGTTACATATAGTTTTCTTTTTGTTTTTGGAAATTGCTGTTTATGTGATTTAATTTTTTTCCATGTTTTCTTTTTTCATGTTTCAGCTCATTTTAGACATACGGGCATTTCTCCAAAGGGATTTCAGCTTTATGCTTTTTGAAATGTTGCTATTGTGGAAGAAATACCCATATTTGATTTTTGAAATTTTTTTATTTAGAGATACTAAGTTTTTTTTATTTTTTAGAAAAACATAAACTTGGGAAGTACTAATTTCAATTCATATAGTACTTGTTTTTGCGTGTTTCTATGTAGGGGCATTGCATACCGTTGCTTTGTTTTAAATTTCTGTTTTATCTAATGATATTAGAAATGATGAGCACATGTAAAGGGTTTAGATTTTCTTGAGTCCAATTCTTACTAGCGCCTTGTTTGGATGCAGTGTATATAAACTCCAGCTTTTCAGTATTTTTTGCAACATTTGGCTGTTCAATTTTGACGTTGAGTTTATTTTTTGTCGTAAATAAGCTATAAATTTTATGCTAAATATATAATTTTTTTTCTTAGAGAGTAATAAATTGGTTTATTTGTTCAAAAGATCCATCTTCTATTTATTTATATCTCCTAAGACAATTAAGATCTATTATCCATGTCTCCTAAGATAATTAAGATCAATTGTTGGTTCCTAAATTCGGTAAAAAACAAAAATAAAATGTCCTTGGTTTTTTTACGAGTTGTAAAAATTAAATAGATAAAACTTTGAAAATATGACTAGGGCTTTCCAAAGGGAATGCTCTCACTGGTGTATAAAATACTATTCACCCCCCAAAGAATAGGTAATTAGCTGCAATGTTCCCCCTTACCTAGGAGATTACTATTTATTCTTTTTTCTATTTCTGAATTTACTAGGGGGTTTGGTATGAACATTCTCCATGGTTTGGTACGAGTTTTCAACATATTTCAGTATCTATTTTAGAATTTGCGGTAAAGAGATTTAAATTTAGAGTTGGATATGGTTACACTAACTGGAAATTCCCCTGTGGGGAACATTTGCTTTTATTTTTTGCTTAATTTTTAAGAAAACTTGTGAGATTAGCGATAAGCTCTTTTGGTTGTTGAGTTTAGTGGGGTCTAATTGTTAAATATGGTCAATTATTGAACTTTTTAGCTAAATCATTTGCCTATGCAAGTACTAATAATTTCAAACAATTAATTGCCTTTTTGGAAACATAGAGCATCTGCATTACTCGCTTGAACTTTTCAAAGTTTGTTGAATTTCTAAAAGTTGTTTTGAGAACCTATTTTGAAGTAAGACAAACTTTCATTTTCAATTTTAACTTTTTATTATTTAGCTTTCCACAAACGATTTGTTGTGGTTGTACTTTGTTTCTTGCTTATGGTATTATGTTAGGTAGTATTAGTTTTGCTATTAATAATCTAAAAATATTGGAAGTTTTTACCTTTAGCCTGCTGAATCTGTTGAATTTTTGTTGTTGCCGTTTGAAATGGAATGATTGTCCCATGGGGATAAAAATCTAAATCATCGAAAGAAACATTACTGTATTTGATCAAAGTCACGTGCAGGAACGGCAGCGTAAAAACGTTGTACATATATATCAAAAATTTGTGAGAGTCAAGGACGGGAGCGAGGATTTAGAACAGTAGTGTTACCTGTCGATGAAGAAATAAGTCGCATGACAAATGATTGCATGAAATTTAACCCAAAAATAGTGAAAGATAAAAAAAATAATAATAATATCAAAATATTGTAAAAAATATGATAGGTAAATTGATGCACAATACAATAACTTGGGCTTTTATGAAATGGATATAAAGCAGTTGCGACACGTAAAAAAAAAAAAAAAAAAAAAAAAAAATAAAATAAAAATTCAGCATTGTAGTAGTAGATGGAGAATTCAAAAATTCAACCGAAGTTATTATCAATAGAGTGGGTACACAGCGACGCAATCGACCACGGGAGCCTTTCCACCGTGAGTTTAGCAAGACCGAAGAAGTATGGCCTTAAAATCCTCGAAATTATGGCAGTAAAATCCTCTAAACTCTTTAGCCTCTATGCTTTTGCAAGAAAAATAGATTTTAACGAAAATGAAAGATTGCTCGAATATTACCGGGTGTTTTGGAAGCGATTACAGTTTTGAAAATGGTGAAAAAATTTGTAATCCTTTCTTGGAGTGTGCGGGTGGCTGCACTTTAACCAATAAATGAAGTAACGGGCTAATCTACGGTTTTTTGAATCCAATATCAGGAGATATATGAAGTCGATTCTTGAGGGGGCTAAGTAGATATAGGAAAAGACATGTACACTATGATCTCAAGCTCGAGAACATACTCCTGACTTCCTTATCTAATGGTTCCCAAAACAAAGCAGTGAAGATTGCCTATTTCGGGCTGGCAAGGCGAGTCGGGGAGAGTGGGAAGGGAGATGCATCCAAGTTGGACGGTACGCCTCTGTATCTATTGCACAAGACTATTTCTAGGAATGAGCAAGAGGCTCCAACGGATGTGTGAGCCCTGGCGTGCCTTACAGCTGAGATGTTCTCCAAAAATACATTGTGGCGGCCCTACCCCAGGGAAGATGCAGTGGTTGTGATGATAAGGATTGCGTTATGCAAGGAGATGCCTTAGATTACCAGGAACTTATCCCACGATGCGAGAGATTTCTTAGGAAAGATTTTTATCAAGGATCCTGCAAAGAGATAGACAGCTAGGATGCTTTTGGATCATCCATTTATAGTTGATCAATCATGCGAACAAGCTACAACTCTTTCAAGCTCGCCTAGAGGACCGTTGGATTGGACCAATGGTTACGAGTCCTTGCAATTGACTTGTGCACTTACCAAACAACATCAAGATGTAAATTGAAGAAGGGCAAAAGATTTTCTTTAGCAAAGAGGTTAAGCAGCTCCTGAAGTGGGACCGGTCTACTTCAAATAGTCCGATCACCGCGAGATAGGTGTAGTTGGTTACAAGATTTTAGTGTTAGAAACTTTATGGTAGATGAAGATTAGATCATTGTAGATTCTATTTTTCTATTTAGTTCAGAGTGACATTGTCACGCCCCAGAATTTAAAACACATCCTGAGCATGTGGCTCACACAATACATGTAAAGAGAAGAAAGCAAATCTCAAATAAACATAGATCTCAACTCGTCGTAAACATCATCTCAGGCTTTAAACAGTTTTGCCCATTTATTACAAATGCAGAATTAAAATAACTGTCACTAGTTTCAAAAGAAAACTTGAAAACAACTCTTGGTTCGATGGACTACGATTTTGAAATTAATATTTCTTAGAAAAAATGAATATAGGTCATCACTACTCTTCTATTCAAGTAAGCTCTAACATAGACCTTATCTTTGGATATGGTATTCATCACTACTTGTACCTACTTGGGGTGAAACACAAGAAGTAAACAAGCCAAATAGGCGGTTAGGTTTACTGAATTCACGAATTTAGAATCTCAAGTAATTATGCTACACAACATCAACAAGATAAATTTACAATAGTATGAAATAGTCTATAACAACTCATACAAGTAATCAAGTAATACACATACTCAATATTATTTTTCAACAATTTCTACTAACTCAATTTACAGTTTGCAGTTTTCATTTTTTAACACTTACTCAATGGGGTTTGCCTCTCCATGTGATTTTACGCATAAATATTTGCTGGATAGTCTTCC
>MKEJ01005475.1:0-10448 GCA_001753735.1 Embelia ribes | reverse complement strand
TAGGGCCAATCCTCGACATCCTATATAGGCAATTTAATAAGGTTACAAGTCAATCCTCGTCACCCTCCATAGGCACTGTATCAATTTAGAGGGCCAATCCTTGGCACCCTCTAAATAGAAATCAAAATCTTATTCTCTTCAACACAATTTCTCAAGTCATGCATTCTCATGGTATTGTATTCTTTCTTTAACAACTCATTCTGTTTCTCATTTGCCAATTACACTTTGTCATACGATTCTCAATCCCGCAACATATCTCGACACCCAAGTCTACCACACATTAGGGCACAAAGCATAGAATAACAAAACATGCACACAATCACATAATAACTTGTGGTTCTAACTACAAAGACAGTAATTCTAACCGCACCTGTAAATCGGTGTGCTTTACTCTTTAAAGATTTGGTTGACAACTCTAGCGGTCACTCCTATATGATGCACCACCAATCTCGCGTTCACCTATGGGAAATCAATGGGTATAAGTCACCGTTTGTCCATTCAAATCATAGTTGTATAACAATTAATATTTATGCACGTTTAAAGAAATGTGAACAATGATTTAGATCTTTTTTTTGTCAATCGAGTAGGGTCCCAATCGGACCAAAGGGTGTCCCATCTAATCGGACCAAGAAGGGAATTGTTAAAAGTGGTTTTGAACATTTCTGTTAATCCTAGGGCGGTTTCTGATCGATCCAAGGTTCCATCCGATTGGATGGCCCTCCATCCAATCGGGTGGCCCTCCGTCTAATCCAAGTTGGCAAAAAACCCTTCTTAATCCAAACGCGACCAACTTCCAATCTTTCCTCAATCATACCAGTCGAATCCTTTCTATAAACCTACCAAACACAAGGTAATCAACCCACAATATTAAAATCTTGAGGAATTCAATCAAAATCATTAGAAAAAGATTTGGCGGCTTAGGGTTCCAATGAGTAAATGTCTCATGGAAAAGCTTTACAATAAACTTACCTCACAATGACCAGAATGATGAGTGTCCAAATTCACTTCTAGTTTGTTGATTAGATCTGTTATCCTTTATGATTCGTAGGGTTTTGTATTGAGAACCCTTCCTCTTCTCTCACCTCTTATCTCTCTATGTTTAGAAGGTAAAAGAAAGCTAAGATAACAAATGCGGGACTGAAAGACTATAATTGCTTTTCAGTTTCATCATTGCTTAGTTACACTTTAGTCCTTGTAATTTACAGGGCCTTATAACTCTTCCCTTAAAAAAAGAAAATTTCATCCTTGAAGTTTAAAACATACCTGTAAATAATTTCGGGTATTTGTTTTGCATCTCTTCCTCGTGCTCCCATGTATGCTCCTCAACCCCATGATGCTTCCAAAGTACACGAACTAAGGGAATAACTTTCCGACGCAATACTTTATCACTATAATCCATGATCTTCAATGGATGTAATTCATAAGTCATATCTTCTTCTACTATCAGATTAGAATGATCCACCACATGGGACAAGGCCGGTTCATATTTTCTCAACATCGAAACATGAAATACCATATGCAAATTTTCTAAATAAGGCGGTAGTGCCAATCAGTACGCCAACTTCCCCACCTTCTCAATGATCTAAAATGGTCTCATGAATCTTGGTGCCTACACATTAACCCTTTCCAAGGAGAGACCTTTAGAAACACATAACTTTCTTCTTCGAACGATCATGGCCTTTTTCTTCTATCCGTATAACTCTTTTGACGACTTTGTGTTATCTCCAACCTCTGTTTAATTATGTTAACCACCTCCGAAGTTTGTTGCACTATATCAAGCCCCAATAGTAACGACTCTCTGAACTCTATCCAACATATCGGAGACCTACACTGTCACCCATACAAGACCTCAAAAGGTGTCATGCCAATACTGGAATGGTATCTATTTTTATAAGTGAACTCTGCCAAGTGTAGATGATCATCCAAATTACCACCAAAATCAAGCACGCACGCTCTCAACATATCTTCCAAAGTTTGTATCGTCCTCTCAGTCTGTTAATCCGTTTGAGGATGATACGTATTACTCTTTGTTAACCTTGTAACCATAGTACATTGCATACCATCCCAAAATTGCGATATAAATTTAGGATCTCGATCAGATACAATGGTATAAGGAGCACCATGTAACTAAAGGATCTCTTTCACATATAATCACAAGAACACATCTATATTGTCCTCCTTCTTGATCACCAAAAGTGTGTTGATTTTGTTAGCCTATCAACAAAAACTCAAATTGTGTCATTCTTCCCTCTTGACCTCGATAATCCACTAACAAAGTCCATTGTAATATGCTCCCACTTTCAGTGTGGTATCTTAATTGGTTGCATAGCAACCCCAATTTCTTTTTGTCTCCCTTCACCTATTGGCATGTCATGTCTCTCTTTAAATTCAGCCACCAATATGTGTGACTCAAGTCATGGTATATCTTATTGCCTCCAGGATGTACTGCTAATTGCGATTGATGTAACTCTCGCAAAACTTCTTCTCTCATCTCTATAGACACGTACAAATGACCCTTGTACCTCAACTCTCCACTTCTCCCGATAGACCAAACCCACGATTCGCCACTTCGGACTCTAGCTACAAATTTCTAAGACCTTGCATTGCCCCGTTGTGTCTCAATCACTCTTTTAACCAACTTTGGCTATGCAACCATTGCATATAAAGAAAATCGATCTCCCCCTTCAACGTATTCCAGGCCAAATTTATCCAACGTCTTTAGCGCATCCTATCCATCATGGAAAAGACACGCTAGGATGCAAAGAGCTTTGTGACTCAATGCATCCGCCACCGCATTCGCTTTACCTGGATGATACTGCAGATCGAAGTCATAATATTCTAGATATTCCATCCATTGTATTTACCTCATATTCAGGTCTCGCTGTGTGAAATATACTTGAGGCTCTTATGATTTGAGTATACTTTGAATCTTTCAGCATATAGGTAATGTCTCCAACTCTTCAGTGCAAAAATCACAGCTTTCAACTCTAAATCATGTGTAGGGTAACTCTGCTTGTGAACCTTCAGTTTTCGATATTCATATCAAAATACAACCCATATCCTCCTTCGACATATCACAGTATACAGTTTACTCTACTCTTCTTTTTGGGATAATCAACATTGGCATTGTTGTCAGCAACTCTTTCAATTTCACGAATGACTTATCGCACCCAACATCCCACTTAAACTGGACACCTTTGAGAGTAAGGCGGGTCATTGTAGAAGCTATAGTCGAGAAATATTTCACAATCCGTTGATAATAACCCCCTAGTCCCAAGAAATTCCAAATCTTAAAAACATTCTTAGGTCATTCCCATTCCGTCACTGCTTCAACCTTCGACTGGTTCATCACTACTCCTTTCGCTGTCACTACATGCCCTAAGAATCTCACTTTTTGAAGCCAAAATTCACACTTTGATAACTTCGCATACAACTAGTGGCCTCGTAAAGTCAACAACACTATCCTTAATGTTCTTCCTCTGTCTTTGAGTAAATAAGACTGTCATCTATAACGACAATGACAAACCTGTCCAAATACTCGAGGAACACTAGGTTCATTAGATCCATAAACACTGCAGGTATATTCGTCAACTTGAATGGTACGACTAAGAACTCATAGTGTTCATACCATGTACAAAAAGTAGTCTTCGGTATATCCTATTCTCGAATCCTCAACTGATGGTATCCTGAATGAAGATCAATTTTAGAGAAATATCTGGAACTTTTAGTTGGTCGAACAAGTCATCTATCCTCGACAACGGGTGCTTGTTCTTTATTGTCACTTGATTCAACTTCCTATAATTGATACACATTTTCATTGACCCATCCTTTTTTTGCTCAGTGCACTCTACGGCAATGTACTCACCCGAATAAATCCTTACTCTTCAAATTATCTATCTATACTCTCAGCTCTTCTAGCTCAGCAAGTGCCAAACGATATGGTGTTATACAAATGGTGTTTGTCCCTAAAATGAGGTCAATAGTGAATTCTACCTCACGATATGGCAGCAATCTACTAAGGTTCTCCAGGAAAATATCAACAAATTCACGAACAACAGGAAGTAACTCCGATAGAGTCTCCCCAATCTTAGAAATATGAAGATTAGAAAGAAGACAACTGAGTGCATACCCAGCTGGTCTCGCAAGATCACACGGAATGCTTCTTTCTCCCACATATCGAACAATTATTCCTTCCTCAATGAATAAAGTAAGTTGTTAGCAATCATACTCAATAATAGCATAATTGGCCGACAACCAATCCATACCTGGAATAACATTAAAACCCCTCATATCAAGAACCAAAAGATCATAATTGAATTTACAATCCTAAATTTGAATGGGGCAACAATAACAGGTATAATACTAACACCCAGCGGTGAATCAACAGACATAACCCCACCGAAATACTTTGGTTCTAAGCTAAGATTTTACAAGACTATCAACTATGAAAAAATGGGATGCACTAGTATCAAATATTACATGTGCACAAGAAGACTGAATCAAAAGAGTACCTTAAACGATAGATGGCCCTGCCTGATCTACGATGCCATCAGTGAATGCATAAAGGCATATCTGAGGAACTAGTATTGTTGTAGAGCCTATCCCCCAATTTCCATTCCCTTGATGACCTCCCCATCCTGTCCTAGCCCCAGACTGGAGTGTACAGCTGGTTGTGCAGGTGTATTAGTCGCCCTTTCACGAGCCTGCGTATTTGGTGCCTAATAATCACCCCTCATATGCCCCATCTCACCATAATTCTTACACTGAGTCTAAGGGAAAAAACGAATCATATGCCCATTGTCACCACACTGATAGCCCCCTCTTCTATTTGGGTTCCCACTTCTTATAGTAGCGAACGACCTCTGCTACAATTACTCCGACGGATTTCGGGTCTCATAATCTCAACCTCTCTTCTAGTTCCTATTGCCTCCACTTAGTGCACTCCAACTAGAGTATTTTTGTTCATTTCCTCCAATCCAGTTTGCATTACTTTGTCTCTATCTGTCACTGTGCCCCTGTTGTGACTGTCCTTATGACAAATTCTAGTTCCCAGTCCCCTTCTTTTCAAGTATCCTTTTCGTATCCCTATCCAACCACTTTTGATGTTTTGCTTTCTCAACTACTTTCTCTAACATCTTCCCCCTGACAACTAATATGTTCGCCCTGATTCTAATATACAACCCATTCTGGAGCCTCCAAATCTTTTCATCCTCTGTCGCTGTATACTCTGGTGCAACTGAGCATGCATGGTGAACTTGTGTGCATATTCGGCTACTGAATCGACCCCCTACTTCAAGTTCACAAATTCTTCTTTCATCTTCTGCCGCTTCGTTAGTTAGAAATACTTACCCAGTAAGATGGCTTTAAAGTCTTCCCAAGTAATATTACCTACTCTATGTAATACACGATATCCCTTCTACCATTTGACTGCTTTGCTCACAAACATGCTCGGGGATCGGTGACTTCCAGAGTGGTGAAATAATGTTCCATCCTCAATAGCCACATATTAGCCTCCATTGGATAATCTCGACCCTCAAATATCCTATTCGTGAACCTGATCAACTCCTTTTGTATTCTCAATGTGCATGATTCCATAGTCTTAACCTCATTAGCTAGCACCGTTACCCCACAAGTTCCGTTCGGACCATCTCCCGATTCTACTCTCCTATCAATGTTACCAACTTAGCTAAATCTATATTGGTTGCCTCAGGCGTAGCCCCAACCATTCCCAAGAAGGGTGTGATGGGTGGAACCATACCTTTGACACCTATAGATGCTACCTCTTCCCCATTTTCTCCTTCTCCTTGCTTACTCTCTGTAAGGAAGTTGTCACCGATATCCTCGCTGGGCATGTCCTAAACAATAAGTTCATAGAGGCTGTTATCGGATGACAACTCATGCTCGACCGACAGAGGAAAAAGAATTGTAACCACCTCACTCAAGGCATAAATTTGAGCTCATGTCCCATAGACTTTCCTTTTAGCAGGTAGTGCAGGGTTTGTACTCCTACGCCCACCTCTACCTCTATGATTGCCACTAGCATCAAGGCTTCCGCTTCCTCTACTTCTTGGCATATCTATAACAAAAAACAACTCAAGTTAATCTCATGTCCGCATTATGTTTATGTAAGAATGAATATAAAATAATCAAAATACACGACAATTTGTTGGGTAACTTTTTCTACAACCAAAGCTCCATATTGGGTGGACAAGGCATCCCTTGCCTAGCCAGCACGGACCTAGTACATTGACATTTGTCTCCAACCTATCACCAATTTTCCATTTGAAAATACCTTTTTAAAAATGTGACTCATATATTGAAGCACCCAAAGCACACAAATGCACATAAAGCATCCAAATTCCTATAAGCCTACCCAACTTCTAGATGCAACTTACTTGAAGACAACTAACCCGACACCCAACAGTTCCCAAGATATTTTTCATACTTTAAACTTTGATACCAATCTTTCATCAGAATTTAAGTGCATCCTAAGCATGTGACTCACAAAACATATGTAAAGATAAGAAAGAAAATCTCAAATAAATATGGATCTCAACTCATCATAAACATCCTCTTGGGCTTTAAATAGTTTTGCCCGTTAATTAGAAATGCGAAATTAAAATCACTGTCACTATTTTCAAAAGTAGACTCGAAAACAACTCTTGGCTTGATGCCTTACAACTTTGAAATAAACGTTTTTTAGAAAAAATAAATATGGGTCACCACTACTCTTTTACTCATGTGAGCTCCGACACAGACCCTATATTCGGATATGGGGTTCACTAATACTTGTACTTGTTTGGAGTGAAACATAAGAAGCAAACAACCTAAACAAGCAATTAGCTTTACAGAATTTGCGAACTTAGAACCTCAAGTAATTATGCTCGTAAACATCAACAAGATAAATTTACAACAGTATGAAACACATTTATAACAACTCACATAAGTAATCAAGTAATGCACATACTCAACATTATTTCTCAACAATTTCCGCTAACTCTATTTACTGTTTGTAGTGTTCACTTTTTAACACTCACTCCATGGGTTGTGCCTCTTCCCGTGACTTTACGCATAAAGATTTGATGGATAGTCTTCCTTACCCTTGGTTCCACTTGAAACCTATAAACATTAGAATACTAGAGGGCCAATCCTCGGCACCCTCTAATATGCTAACATTATAAGGTCAATCCTCGGCACCCTATATAGGCAAGTTATTGAAGTAGAGTGGCAATCTTCGGCACCCTCTATAGGCCCTATATTAATTTAGAGGGCTAATCCTTGGCACCATCTAAACACGGATCAAAATCTTACTCTCTTCAACACAATTTCTCAAGTCATCGTTCTCATGGTATTATGTTCTTTCTTTAATGACTCATTCTATTTCTCATTTGCCAATTACACTTTAATATATGATTCTCAGTACTATAACATATATCAACAACCAAGTCTACCACACATTAGGCAAATAAGCATAGAATAACAAAATATGCACACAATCATATAATAACTTGTGGTTCTAACTACAAAAACAGTAATACTAGCCACACATGCAAATCGGTGTGTAGAACTACTCGAAGATTTAGTTGAATACTCTAGCAATCACTCCTATAGGATGCACTGCCAATCTTACATTCACCTATGAAAAATTGATAGGTATAAGTCACCGTTTGTCCATTTAAATCATAGTTGGCTATCAATTAACATTTATGCACGTTTAAAGACACGTTACAAATTATTTAGATATTTTTTTGTCAATCGAGTAGGGTCCTGATAGGATCAAAGGGTATCCCGTCCGATCAGACCAAGAGGAGAATTGCTAAAAGTGGTTTTGAACATTTTTATTAATTCTAGGGGGGGTCCTTATCAGACCAAGGGGGTTTTGTCCGGCCCTCGTCCAATCAGGTGGCCCTCAGTCCAATCCAAGATGGTGAAAACCCCCTTTTTGATACAAATGCGATCAACTTCCAATCTTTTCTCAGTCACACCAGTCAAATCCATTCTATAAATCCCTTAAAAGCAAGGTAATCAACCTGCAACATTAAAATCTTGAGGGATTCAATCAAAATCATTAGAAAAAGATTTGGCGGTTTAGGGTTACAAAGAGTAGATGTGTCACGGAAAAGCTTTACAATAAGCTTACCTCACAACAACCAGAATGATAAGACGAGTCCAAATCCATCTCTAGTTCATTGATTGGATCGGTTCTCCTCCACAATTCGTAAGGTTTTGCGTTGAGACCCCTTTCTCTTATCTCACCTCTTCTCTTCTATGTTTTGAAGGCAAATGAACACCAAGATAACAAATGTAGGACTAAAAGAATATAATTGCTTTTCAATTTAAGTATTGCTCAATTACACTTTAGTCCCTGTAATTTAGAGGGCCTTAAAGACATTATAATGAGACTTTAGAACTACATGCGGCTTAATTCCTTGGTCTATAAAAGAATACGTAAGCAACCTATAAAATGACTACAAGTTCAACTGTTTTTTACTAATGAAAAACTTATGCTACACTATGCATACCAGTTTAGATTTTGAGACTAAATCAAATTAATGTTCAAGCACTTTCTTGTTTTTCATTTACCGAAATGATATATGGGAAAGTTGATTACAACATATAGTATATGTTAGGGCACTAGATTAATTTTCCTTGTCGAAGTCGCTCGTACAAAACTTTGTGAACAAATAAAGAATGATTTATTAGCAAGTCTGAGATCAATTTATGAACAAATAAAGAATGATTTATTTGTAAGTTTGGGAACATTTTGGGAGAATGGAAAGAAGATGTTGATTTGGCTGCTCAACATGCTGCTAAACGAGGTCTAGTTCTTCCTCAGCGACATGATTTCTCGATTACATGTTATTTACATGGATTCTAAATTGCAAAAACTTATTCACCGATTGTGTGAAAATGCTATGAAGTTTTTTTTCTTACTGCACCTCTAAATCCTCAAGATACACCTAAGATACTTAAGATTGGTGATATGTGGGATACTCGATAATTTCTACCCGAAAAATAATCATATAGTTTCAATACTATCCGTGATGCCTTTAGGGAGATGAAAAAAAATACATCCATTTCCATTTTAACCGTGCAGTCGAGTTGTTAAATTACCAAGATACCCTCGAGCAATGAAGACCACCCATCAATAACAGAGCGGTTAGGGAACATGGCGACATTTAAACGGATGCAATAATTTTGTTTCCCAATTGTAAATTTATTTTTTAATAGTCAATATGCTTCAATAAGAAATCTCTATCTTACTAATAGAATTATAGATTATGAATGATATTTGCAAATATATGCTACAATAACAATTAGATAACAATAACAACAATATGTGGTGCAACACTAAAACAAGTAAAATATTTACAATAAATAATTGGGTGAAACAATCATCTTAAGTTAAAACATTCTAATGAGGTAAAAATAATAAAAGAAATAAATGAATTCTCAAAATCTATACGTTCTATTTTACTTTTGAACATTTTTGAATTTAGAATGAGAGCCTACATAGCAAATCATGTTAACAAAGAGATCTCCTTCACTTACAATTATAAAAAAAAAATTACATGTTTTCCTCTTAATAATTGAAAAACTTAAATTATGCACACAAAAATTGAGAATCATATCTAGCATCAATAATTAGATGGTGCGAATAATATTTTGCATTTCAGTATTCTAATAGTTAAAAGAAGGAGATGGAGGGAAAAAAGAAAGCAACTTGAAAGATGAAACAATGAAAGTATCTCAAAGAACCCCTCTACCATTTTGAACTGTTCAGGTGTTTGGAATGTTTCAGGTATATGTTCAAATTTGTGTATTGATTTTAGTTCAATTTTTAGAATTTAGAATCAAAACCTACATAGCCAATCGACTTTATGAAAAGGTATACCTTTCACTTACAAATAAAAAAAAAGAAGTTAAATTAACAGAAAAATATGAACCGTATCTACCATCAACAAATAGATGAAATGAACAATAGTCAAAATTTCCGGTATGCTAACATTTAGAAAAAAAGAAAAAGAAATGTATTCAACATAAAAGATGGAACAAAGAAAGTACATCAAAGAGCTCCTCTTCGATTTTTAACTTGTCTAAAAATGATTGAGGTTGAAGTCTTTCCAATTGGCAATGAAAATATCAATGTAAAGAAAGAATATCTTGAATTGGTAATTATGAATTTATGTGAGTGGAGTTACAAGTTAAAGCACGTTAAGATAATGACTAAATTGGTGATTATGGATATTTATTAGTGGAGTTACAATTTCATTGTTGTTTTTTGAAAATTTTAATTTGTTAAGAATTAATAAAGTCACTCGTATTTATGAGGAGTTGTAACATCTTTGTGGATTGTGAAAGCCAAATTTGTTGAGTCCTATATGGCTTATCATTTTTAATTGATAATTAATAGCAAAAAAAAAAAAAAAAAAAAATAAACAAAATTA